>CM021103.1:388189519-388489941 GCA_007115665.2 Sequoiadendron giganteum | reverse complement strand
TATTGAATCCAAGCTTCAATAAGTATTTATCCAATCTACCATACCAAGCTCTAAGATCTTGCTTAAGTCCATATAGAGCTTTCTTCAATCGACATACCATAGCTTTTTAATTAGTCAAACGAAATCCACTCGGTTGTTCAACATAGACTTCTTCTTCTAGCTTAGCATTTAGAAATGTTGACTTTACATCCATCTGATAGACTTTATATTTCTTGAAAGTAGCATCAGCAAGGAGTAATCTTACAACTTCAATTCTAGCAACAGGGGAAATTTTTTCTTCAAAATAAATACTTTCCATCTATGAGTACCCTTTGCAAACTAGTCTTGCTTTGTTTTTGACCACTTCACCTTGCTCATTCAGCTTATTTCAAAACACCTACTTGGATCCAATCAAATTTTTGTTCTGAGGTCTGGGAACAAGATCCCATGTATCACTTTTCTCTATCTTCATTAGTTATTCTTTCATGTCTTCCATCCAATGTTCATCTTTGCATCTTCATTGATATTGTTAGGCTCAACTTTGGAAATTAGATAGTACTCTTCCAAAATTCTTCTTCTAGTTTGAAAACCTTTTCTCTTATCTCCTATGATCTGACTGTCAGATTGATTTCTCCTTACATATTTGGGAGTTTTATGATTTTCTCTAACTTCTTTTTCTTGTGTTCTTTCTTCTGCACTTCTGCTGGTCTCCGCCTCTTGATTCCCTTGGTTCACCGAAACAATCTAAAGTTGATTATGTGTCTGAAAATTATTTCCATTGTTAGTATTATCATGTTGATCATCTGATTCATATCCACTACATCTAGATGGTCTAACAATATCTTCATCAACTTTGACATTTTCACTTTCAACCATTTTCTTTAACCTCTTATTAAAGCACTAGTAAGCTTTACTTTTAGTAGAGTAACCCAAAAATATTCCTTCATCACTTCTAGCATCAAACTTTCCTATATCATCATTTCTCTTGATGTAACATTTGCTTCCATTTTTTTTGAAATACTTGACAGTAGGCTTATAACCAAATCATAGCTCAGAAGGTGTCTTAGGAGAATTACTATTGACATACACCCTATTAATGGTATACACAACAGTACTTACAACTTCTCTCTAGTAGAAATATGGAACATTTTCTTCCAACATCATGGTTCTAGCAGTGTCTAGAATGGTTTTGTTCTTTCTTTCAACAACTCCATTTTTCTAAGGGGTCTAGGGAGTAGATAATTGTCTTTGGATTCTATGCTCTTCACAAAAATAATTGAATTCCCGGGAAGTGAATTCACCACCTCTATTTGACCTTAGAAACTTGATCTTCTGACCTATCTCATTCTCTATCATAGCTTTGAAACTTTTGAACTTTTATAATACTTCATGTTTTTCTCTTAAGAAAGCAACCTATATCATTCTAGAATAATCATCAATGAGAAACATAAAGTACCTTTCACCTTGTAGACTTCTAATTCTAGATGGACCACATAGATCAGTATGTATCAAATCCAATAATCCATTAGAGTTATACTGTTTTCTCCAGAAAGATTTTTCTATTTGCTTTTCCATCTGACATTCCTTGCACATAGTGTTAGTAGGCTTCACTAACTTAGGAAGATCTGTGACTACCTGTGTAGTGCTTATCTTGACAATGTTATCAAAGTTCAAATGACACAACCTCCTATGTCATAACCAACTTACATCAATCTGAGCAATTAAGAAAATTTCACTAACATCACTCAAATGAAAGATATTACCTTTCGTCTTTGTACCTAAAGCAATCATATTTCAAGAACTTCCCCTTATTCTACACTTACCATCCTTGAATTGAATATTTTAACCCTTGTCTACCATCTGTCCAAAACTTAACAAGCTATTATTTAAGCCTTCTACATAAAGAACATCATCATTATTGTGCTTACCACCAAAATAAATAGTGCCTTTGCCATGAATCACACCAGAAGTGTTGTCTCCACATCTTACAACACCACCATCATAGTCTTCCAAACTTAAAAACTTGATTTTGTTACCAGTCATATGATGTGAGCATCCACTGTCAATTACCCACTCATCCTTTTCTTCAATTTTTTCTGCAAGATCTTTCTCAACATTCACATTACTAGTAGATTCAGTGAACACCTGACCATTTTATTTGATAGCAATAAATACCCATTCATCTTCATTTCCAGTTTCTTTATCAGATTCTTCATCAGTTACACCTTCTTCAACATAATAGCACTTCCTTTGAAATATAGTCTTCTCAGGTTTGTACTTAGAAACTCTTTCATGACATCTAGATGCAAAATGACCTATTTTATTGCAAGAAAAATATTTAATAGGTAACTTTCCTTTGTACTTACCATGACCTCTGGTTTCTCTTTTCACAATCAATGCTTCTAGTTCTTCTAATTCTCTTTCTTCATCTTCAATATTTTTCATCTCATCTTCATATTTGAATGTCCTTTTGGAACTCTCACCTGGATTGTATCTTTGTTGGATTTTTCTGAATACTCTAGCTTTGAATGCAGATTCAGTCTTAGGAGTAGATTCACCAAATTCACTTAACTCAAAGGAAGCAAGTTTTCCAATCAACATGTCTCTTGTAATATTTGTCACTGTCTTGAGTTCATCAATAGCATGAGCTCTTATTTTTTAGGAGGGAGGCATAGATCTAAGTATCTTAGCCACAATTTCTTCTTCATCCAAGGTTCCACTGACACATCTAATGCTTATCACTAGTTAATTTATCTTTTGAGAGAAAGAGAGAATGTTCTCATCTTCACTCATGTTCATGTCTTCCCACTTGCCTTTTAAACTTTTTAGCTTAGCACTTTTAACTAGTGCATCTCCTTCATACAATGTTTCCATCTTTTTCCAAATCTGATATGCAATATTCAATCCTAACACATTTGTCATCTTCGAATCTGTCAAAGCACTCAACAAAGCTTCGATAGCCATTTTATTAGCTTTTGCTTGCTTGATCTCATCTTCAGAGGAAAAACCATTCTAAGGAATAGTATATGTACTTTGTGTAATCTTCCAGAAGGGTTCTCCAATGCACTTCAAATGACACTCCATTCTGACTTTCCATAAAGAGTAGTTTGTACCACCATATCTAGGACTATCCTTCTTGTATGATGCCATCTTAGATCACCTCAAGCTATTAGGCTTGTTTAGAGGAACTAGCTCCGATACCAATTGTTGGAAAAACAAGGATAGACAACTGAGATGGGGGATGAATCAGTTGTTTCCAAAATCAATCTTATTCAACATTAATCAACCTTAAATCTTAGATCTGATAATTAATAGTGCAAGAATAAATCAATACCACATCAGAGACACATGAACACCAATATTTTATACGTGGAAACCTTGTTATGGGAAAAACCATGGTGGATGTTAGTCCACAAGCTTATACCCTATTATAAGTATAATGAAGAATAAAAGAGGAATGCACTTGCATTCAGGCACACTGCCTAGAGAACACAACTCAAAGGAAGGCTCATTGCCTTACATATAATAATCAAATTAAGTCCATTTGATGAGATTGAACTAAAGTAATAGCTTCTACAAAATCCTGATTACAGTTCCGATTAGGCACACAAAAACTTCTACACACTCTTCCACACTCTGCTCAAACTTCACACTCTGCTGTGCTCTTGAATGATTTGACCTTTATTCACACATGTAAATATCTTGCACACACTGAGAATTACCTCTAAATGAAGAAAACAATTACTTATATATATCCAATACACGAATTTACATCCACTATTTAGTCGACCTCAAATAAATAATAAATTACAACTGTCGGCCTAAAAACATGAATAAATTTTAATGCGCAACAACATAATTTGCTCACACATAGTGAGGACCTAAACAACCACCTTAGAACATGCCAAACAATAAAATATTAATCTTCATGGATCCGTAACACGCTACTACCATCATGTCGGCCAAGAACATAAAAACTCGAGCACACATCAGAAAAATCTCCAATCACGAACACTTTGATCAATGAGAACATACAAGAAGGATAGAGTATGATCTAGAATCATCCATGAACATCATAGATACATGCACAACAAATGAAATTACCAGAATTTCATCCTCTTCATCCAAGAACACCATCTACAGAAATTGAATAACTATAGGAACACAGATCTTCATAACTTCCAAAAATATTGATGTGAACATCTGAAACTTTCAAAAAACATACTAGAAAGCTTCATCGACAAACCCTTTGAAGCGCACCTTTAGATCTTCAATGCACAAAACTTTCCAACTTTCTAACCTTGTCAGCTTCACTGGCTACCTGCGATATTATTTTTACAATTTTCTCAATATCCTCGATATATACAACCTTAGGCATCATCAATGATAATAGTGTTGACATAAATAACAACCACATATCAACAATTCAACCACAACATCCAACATTTATGAGCTCGTTTAAGAGTATAGATGGCATTTAGACATCGGTGCCTGGTATGTACCTTTTTCACCCTTTGCTTTCATCATGTTTTCATTCTCATTTTTTGTGTGTGAAGTCCTATCAGAAAAATGTGATGGTTTTGAGGTTTTGGTGCATCTGTCTCAGTTTTGGTACATTTTTCAAGTGTTTTTGTTGTTTATGTCTAAAATTGGTGCATTTTTCTAAAACTGGCACATTTGTTCTGAGCACTTGGTCAAGAACTGTGCAGTTGTCTAGAAATTGCATAGTTGTTCTAAAATTGTGCACCCATTTGGAAACTGCACCCAAAATCATGTGCACTTGTCCTAAAACTACACATTTTTTCAAAACTGGTGCATTTTTATGTCTCCTATTGAGCACATGTCCCAGAATCTAGTAATTGACTCTTTGTCCACCATTTTTCACTTAGCTTTGTCCAAACCCTAGTATGTGTCTATTTACCATCATGAATGTCATTCTTCATCATGTTTACATTCTAAAACATTGTCTTGTGTCCATTTACCATCTCAACTATCATTTGTTACCTAGAAAGTGTCATTTTATGTTGCTTCGCTTGTTTAGAGTAAAACCCTAACATCTTGGTTTATATATTTTGCAGGAAAATATCTAACCGCTTAAGACAAGAGAGTGATGTCCTCATCACTTCTTTGATCTAATCGCCCAGTTCAACGCGTTGGAGTAGGACTTTCTTGATGTAGTGGGATTGCATTTTGGGGTCTTTCCATTTTTGGGACCTGATCTTCATGTTGTTTCATGGTGCAGAGGAATTTTGTAGACATGTGTGTTATATATATTCATCGGTCTAGTCGAGACCTTGTATATATGTTATGATTTTGTACTTTCCTATCACACTTGTCGCATTGCAGATGTACTTATGACATATTCCTTTTTGATGATGATATATATGAGATATACCTTCTTCGATTCAACCTCATTTTATGTTTATGTGTTCTTGTGCCTTACTGATGTATGGATATGATGTAGATGTAGGAATCATACTTTGTCTCATTTTATGATGATGGATGTTGATAGATGAATTCCCCATACATGCTACATGATGTTTTTAATTGGTTTATTATCATCATGATATGCATTGATAACATTTGTGGATGTAGAATGGATATGGTACTAATGATGTTCTATGCAGGATGAATGTTAATTAGAAGAAATATGATGATATATAGAGAAATGATGTTAATTAGAAGAAATATGATGATATATAGAGAAATGATGTTAATTAGAAGAAATATGACGATGTTTGTTAGTTAGTATAAATATGATAATGGATAGAATTTATGATGTTAATTGATGATGTGACTTTGCTTCGCTTTAGAGACTTCATTGTTTGAACAATCCTATTTGATGTAGAAAATAGATACATTTGTATCTATTGCATGGAATTTGACTCTACAAACAAAGAGTATCTTTGTGCATACCAGACATATGGAAACTTTGTTTAAAATATAGGGGGATTGTGTGAAAAATGTTTAAGACCAGTCACACAGAGAGGTATAGAACACCTAACATGTAACTGCTTCATGAATTGTTTTAATACAACTTCCATACTCAATAAAGAAAGTATTCACCATGGTAATATTACAAACATCAAATTTAAATGATGCTCAATTACCCCATTCCTTCTTCTCTAAATCCTTATGGACATCCTTGAGAGATCCTCAAAATGAGTCAATAAAATAAATCACAAAAGTAAGACCACAAAAGATAAACACAAAGTTGCAGTATCACTTGCCATATCTATTTAGGGTGGGTCTATTATCCGTTGTTGATGATGTCTATCATACGAATGGATCCATTAAGGCATATCTCAGGATGTTGTTGGGATTTGTTTAAAAAGATAGGTAGTTGATACTTTGACATTGTTTTTGTTTGTTTATAGTCAACTCTTATGTGATTGTTTTTGCTTGAAAGTTCTAGATGTTGATGTTTGCTTTGTTTGTTTGTTTTTTTTGTCAAAGGGTGAGTGTGACAATCTATTTATTATGAATGAACCTTTATTGTAGATAGGTGATGGTGAAAATAGGATTTTTGAGATTTTTCAAATGTTTTTATGCTTTTTGATGTTTATCTAATGTTGTTTTTGTTGTGTTTTCAAGTTATCTGAATGTTTTTGTTTTATCGATATTCAAGGAGCTATGGTGAGGATTTAGGGAGCCTCATATCACATGGATATGTTTCAAGAGTTTGGATGTCCTTTGGGCATTGGTTTGGTATTATGTACCTTGATGCTTCTCGTTTCATTTCATTACATTCTCATTATGTGTGTACAACCTTTCTTGAGTGAATAGAAAATTTCTAGTTATTTTTAAGCATTTGTATTGGTTTTGGCACTTTTGTTAGGTATTTTTGGTGTTTCTGTCCAAAAACTATGCATTTGTTCAAAACTGGCACATTTGTTCAGAAGTTGTGCAGTTGTCTGAAAACTATGCAGTTGTTTTAAATTGGCGCTTTTATTTTAAGCATTTTTCCTAAAATATCGTATTTGTTTCATGCACTTGTCTTAAAATATTGCATTTGTTTCATGCACTTGTCTTCAAATCTCACATTTGTTTTCTCTGTGACTTGTAATTTTACCCTATCCTCAAATGACCATATCTTGGTCATACAAAAGTATTTTTTTAGTGCTTTTTTTTAAATGGGGTATAATTTCATGATCTTTGCAATGGTGTAGGTGGTTTTTAGTTTTTTGTGTAGTTAAATTTTACATTAGTGTTGTGATCTTGCATTTTCCTTTTTTCATTTAAACCCTATTAGCATTTGCTTTTTGTCATCCTAAATGTCATTTGTCATCATGTTTTGTATCGTTTTGTGTTGTTTGAAATGTTGAGAATGAAACCCTAACATATTGGTTTAAAATGATTGCAGGTGGTCCTCAAACCACTTTAGCCAAGTGAGAGATGACTTTGGGATCTATTTGCTTCGATTACCAATTTCGTGGGTTTTCCTATTTTGTGAATGTTTTTTTGGATTTTGGATTTTTAATTTGTTTGGATTTTGTATTTTTTGACTAAGTTGAAATAAAGCATGTTGGAAACCTAAGGGGATTGACCTAGGGCCCCGGGGGCTAAAATACCTTGCCTACGTTGTACACACAAATACCACGTAGTTCGACCGTTTGACTCAAAGCATGAACTGTTTTGGATAAACAACATCAATTGCATGGATTGATATCTTGATTCCCATGTCTAGAGGATATGTTGTGGGAAATCTACTTGAACTAGCTGTGAGGTTCAAGAAAATGTTGATATCTTAAACTGTTTGAGTGAAGGAATAACCCAATGATGTTGTTTTGTAGTGTTTTTGACTTTTGTTGTTTTATGACTTTGATTGAATTTTACCAAATCTAAATCGTGACTAGCTTCGGGAAGTTGCCCCCAATAGAATGAATTACCTTAATCAATGACAAGTCATGATTGGACATATGATTCATGAAATGGATGGGTGAATGATGTGAAAGAGTGTTGGTAGATAATAATGTATGTTTTATTCATACATAGCACCTATTTACCAGGTTTTCACTATGATACCTATTCTAGGAGCGCCACGAAGTGGTTTTCACTCAAAGAACGGTTTATTTCTCTTTACTATTTTTCTTGCTTCTTTTTGTATTTTTCATCTCTTTTTTCTATTTTTTTTGGATTTTTACCCTTTTGCCTAGGGTAAGATGTTAAAAACTTGGATTGATTCTTCACCTTGTTTTTCTAGAGGATATGTTGCTAAAAATCTTACTTGAACTAGTTGTGGGGTTCAAGCAACTATTGATATCTTAGAATTTTTGAGTGAAGGAATAATCAATGTTGTCGTAATCTTTGAAGGCTACCTTGGTAGTGCATTGGTGGTACACCTTGTTGTTGGGATGAACTATTTCGAAGGTTACCTTGATAGTGCATTGGTGGGATACCTTGTTGTTGGGATGAATTGGGAAGGGTACCATGTGGCACACCTTGTTGTTGGTGGATTTTTACCCTCTTTCCTGGGGGGTAAGATGTTGAAAACTTGGATTGGTACTTCACTTTGTTTTTCTAAAGGATATGTTATAGAAAAGTTTACTTGAACTAGTTGTGGGGTTCAAACAACTGTTGATATCTTAGAATTTCCAAGCAAAGGAATAATCCATGTTGTCGTCATCTTTGAAGGTTACCTTGTTAGTGTGCTGGTGGTATACCTTGTTGTTGGGATGAATTGGGAAGGGTACCATGTGGTACACCTTGTTGTTCAAAAAATTTATAGATCACAATGTGAGCTTAGAAGACATAGATCAAGATTTATTCTAAAGCAAGATGCAAGTATTTTCCCCTAGTGTCTAGCAATGTAGGTGATGGATTATCTTGTGATAGGATAACATGTTTTGGATAGAGTATGCCTCTTTGGAAAATTCCTCATTTCTTAGATAATGTTGGATAAGATAGGATCAGTGCTAGTGACCCATGTCAAGATGTTTTCCATAAGCAAGTATAAAATGTATATCAAAAATTTGTCAAGACCAAGATAAGTTGAATTTGGATAAAAATGGATTGGATTCATTATAGATAATTTGAGATGCTTCCACCTGAAATGGCGCATGTAGATGCTCAATTCTACACATGACACATGCTTTCTAGGTTTTCATCATGGTATTTGTCCAAAGTGCCACCATAGTGGTTTTCACTGAAAGACAATTTTTCTCCTGACTATTTTTCTTGATTTTTTTGTTCTTGATTTTCTTGATTTTTGATGTCACACAAGATGCCTATTTACCAGGTTTTCATCATGGTGACATTTTTCTACTCATGTTGGACCACCTAGTGGTATTGATGTAGACACTGCTAGTATTGATATGGGTGTTGTTGCTTTCATGACATGTCAATGATATCCTTCTTGGAGGATTTGTTTTGCTAGGATACGAGCATTTGAATGTAACCCCTAGAAATTCTTATCCTCCTTGTTGATACCAGAGTTAACCTTACCTTGATGTGCATACTGTGATAGAGTGCCCTTAGAGTCCTTATGATAAAGAGTTGATGCCAACACATGGTCAATGCAAGCATTGGATATCGTGGATGGAAAAATGCATTGAGGGATATGATATTTAGATGGATTGGTTGATTATTTGGAACCTTTGACTCTTTAAAATTGGGATGATGAGAAATGATGGGTGGATATGGAGATTCGATTGGGGCCAACATCTTGATATACCTTGTAAGTCGCTCTTGAATCTTTCTTTTGTATTTTTGGACATCTTTGATAGATGAACTTCCATTTTTTATTTTGCCCCATAGTTTCTTTGACTAATGGAGTTTGATAGGGATGATTTTATTGCTTTTTCTTTTGTATCCATTTAAACTTTTCTTGTCAATTTTTCTTTGCTAATTATTTTGCTTCAATGAATTGTTCCTTTCTTTGATATATCTTTTTATTTTGTTGTTGGTCCCAATTAGAGCATGGAGATATATGCAGATGATGATTCATGACATGGCTATTTGTAATGTTGGTATCAATTTCATCATAGGGACTCTTTGTTCTCTCTATGTTGATGCTTGAATTAGATAAAGTTGCCCCCAATATTATGGAGGTATCCTTGATGTGTTTATCTCCCTTAGTTGTTGAATAATAAAGACCTCGATGCTTAGGATTTCCCATAATCTGCAATGGTTCTATGATACCCTATTCATGTAGGTCTAATCCTCTATCTTGATACTGAATTCATTGAGAAATTTCATTTGCAATAGGATATGTCTTACCTTGACAATAAGGTGTTATTATTTCTTTGCTCTGTTGTGGATATTCAAATGTGATAGCTTCTTCATTAATATTCTCCTTCAGATGTGGGATACCCTCCAAATTGATATCTTCAACCTGATCTTGTAAAATACTAGATTTTAATGCTTCTTCTAGAGGTGTTTCTGATTTACTACCCATGCAAAAGTATTCCTCATCATTCATTTTTGATATCTCTTCATATGGTGTTTCTGATTCACAACTTATGTATAAGTCTTCTTCATGATCCTTTTCTGCTATGTCTTTAGCTTTTGTTATGTCTTAATCTTGTATACAGATGTTAAGAGTGGGAGACTCTTGTTCTTTGGAAATGATATCAAGAGTATGTGACTCTTGTCTTAGATGAAGATCATCTACATGTATATTAGGTGTGAGAATATCATGGGTAGATGTATGTGTGCTCGGTATATGGATTTTTTTTTTTTTTGGAAAATATGAGATGTCTTGGAAGATATCTACCAAGTCATTATAATATTTTGATGATAGGGATTCTTGATCTTGACCTCATGTGGTATCATCTTTGACATTCTTTGGATCACATTCTTGACATGGATCAATTTCAAAGAAGGGATTGGTTGTAAAGGCTCCTTGGATTTTCTCAAAATGTGGACATATGGGTAATGGCTCTTCGTCTATATTTTATGATTTGGGTATAAGCGTTGGATTAAGAATATCTTGATCCTCAATATGTACTATCATGAGTTTGGATGATGCCAATATATCTTGGACTGAATCATTGCTAGACTTGGGTGCTTGATTTGATCGTGCTTGGGATTTAATTCTTGATGTATGTTCTCTTGCTCACTAGACAATGTATAAACATTGTCAATGTGATTGGTGATAGATAGCTCTTGACTGTTTCTTTCAACTTTTGAGGTTGAGACATTATCATTGTTTTCATTGGTTGATGGCCCTTGAACATCATTTTTAATAGCTATTTCTACCTAATCAATGAGGTCTTGGATGAGGTTCTTGAGTGTAACACATCTGTTTGTTGGATGAACCTTGAATTTTTGGAACTCACATCATTCGTACTGGTTATACCAAGGGAGTTTAAATATTGGTTCACCATAAGTTGGACTATCTTTGATTTTGATAAGGTCTTGTTGTACTAGTTCATGCATGATTACCTCTAAAGTTTCTCCCAAAGTGGTGAATTTCCTTCCTGGTTGGTAATCTTTCATCTGTGGCTTTTCTTGATTGTTTTGCTCTTGATTTTTTAGAATTCCTTGATTTTGTGTTTGAGGTACATTTTGATACTGTATTTGAGATACACCTTGGTGTTGTGGAACTTCTTAATACTATGGATATTGGAAGTGTTGTTGATGTGGATATTGAGGTGTTTGTGGAATGATGTCCATTTGTTGTGGACATGTAATGTTCCAACTTTTCACATGGCACTGGTGATACGTCGGATTTCATCTTGTTTAATTTCCTCAAGATCTCTCCCCATTTTATCCAAGGTGATTTGATGTTCTAGACTTATTCCTTGATGGGGGTTTTTAAACCCTTGATATTGTTTCCCTACTTGATGTTGTGACCCTTAATAAGAGTGATTTGGGTAATAGATCAACATGTTTTGGGATGTTTTTGATGCTCAATACCCTATCATAAGGTTGCTTGGTTTATATCCTCATGCGCCACCTCTGTCATTTATGGTGTTTGCTAGTGGGATGCTAGTGTTGTTCTTGGTTGCTTCCATTTTCTTCCTATGTTGTGATCTCGTGGTTGTCATAAACAACTTGGGTCTCCTATGGGAAAGTGGTGTACTCTCTAGTTGACTCAAATTCTAAATACTTGATGTTGTCCTAAAAGTGGTGTAAATATGGTCCTTTCCTCTAGAGAAGTTCAGTATCAGGAAAGAGACCAGGATTTTGTCCAAAGAAGAACATATATAAATCTAGATTGTCCTTAGACGCACATCTACAAACGTTTTCTACCAATTTGTTTCTATTTTTATGTAGCACTAAGAGGAGTTTCTTGAGAGCCTTTGGACTTAGATGCCTAAGTCTGAACTGATGAGCTATGGATTTTACCTTAGGGATCTTGAACTTATGTGAGATCATGAACAGGATAATTATTGCCATGCGGGTGGTGGTAATTGGGTCTCTTTGCTTCTATGTCATCTTTCTATTCCTCTTTGTCTAGGACAATTGATACGGTGAGAAACTGGTGGGGTGTTTCATTCTTTTGAAAAATGAAGGTTCTTAAGCTACTTATGATGTTCGTTTGTTCACCTTTGATATATGTGAGACTCAACTGAAGGATCGATGCTACAAGATCTAGTTGAACTGGGGTAGTTGGTCACCAAATGGTCATAAATTTTGGTGGGGTTATGGGATGGTTGATGTGAAGCTCAAGACCCTAGGGTTTGAGTGCTATTTTTGGATGACACTACTATTTTTGGGAATGAAAATGTTGAAGGACTAAGGTCTATATTCCACTTCCTTGTCCAGAGGATATGTTGTGGTAAATTCTACTTGTACTGTTTGTGTGTCCCAAGTAACTGTTAATATAATGGACGTATAAGTGAAGGAATGACCTTAATGGTTTTTTTGATTTTGGTTTCAATAGGTAGGATGGAAATAATGGATGTGGAACTATCTTACCTTTTATCTTTCCAATTTTTTTGGTTCAAATAAAGATCTTGTGAACAAATCTTTTTCAACCTTTTCTCCATGTTTTGAAGTATGACAAGTGATAACACAACACTTGGAATGACTCAACAAGTATGGATTTATGTGACCTTCATGTCCATAACTTAGGTTGTGAAATCACAACACCCAAGCCATAGTTCCCAAATGTTTACTTTGATTAATGTACCCTAAAATTGAAGCCAGAATGTTCAAAAACCTTTAAGGAAATATCCTTTCAATGGGGTGCAAACATAAGGCTTCTCTCACAAGTGTGCACTAAATCAAAGAGTTTGTGGTTTAACCATCTTATTCAGTGCTTGTTTTGAATGTGTTATTTTCCTTTAAATCAAACACAAAAGTTGATTTCAAATTGTTTTGAATGTAATGGGATAAGTTTAATATAAACTAGCAACTACAACCCTAGGGGATAGACACCATTCTCTTAGGTAGGCCTGCCTCATGCTTTGAAGAGACGATTTTACATGCAACTTATGGCGTGTGCATGTAGTCAGACATGGAAAGTAACTTCTCAGAAGTAAATTATGATGCACCACTTTCAGAGAATGTTTTTGGATAATAGGGTGGCTTCTAAAATAATTTGGTTCTTAGTGATAACTATGAATGCGAAAATCTGACACTCACCCGCTGGCCACTTAAGGCTCTTTAACCATTCTCGTTCCACTTAAGGTATGGGATTAGGTGTAGTTTTTTGTCAGCACGGCTTGAAGCTACTTTCTTATGGGTTGAAAACCTTTAATATATTGCAATTAGTTCTCCAGCGCAAGATGTATCTCAAGGCAAGCCCCTCTTTAAGGTAAACTTAAAAATAAAGTGCAATGCTCAAAAATGTTTTTTCACTCACCCAAGATCGCCAAAATCTATGAGGGGAGAAGATAAAACACTTTATCTTTGCCAATCAATGAATGCATAGTGAACAACCCATAGAAATTTGATTCATTTTAAACACCTCGAGCAATGTTATCCCCAAAAATTTGTGAATAAATAAAAAGTTATTTTTAACTTGCACCAATATGAAGTGTTCAAGATATCAAGCAATTAAGATATCAATGGTGAGAAATCACAAAGAAATCTTTGTTCATTTTTAAGAGCTCCAAATGAGGTGTTTCTAAGAAAGGCAATCCTTGTCTCATCTTGGTCAACAAATGTAAAAAATGTGTATGCGCCAACAAAATGAAAATGATTTCACTCTTTTTATGCACCAAAATTAAAGGTTCGTACTTATGAAAACATTAAATGTGTTCATTTTTAGAGCCTAAAACTGAAGTGTTTTTGTTCTTTTTATGAGCACCAAACAAAAAAATTCCTAACTTAAAAAGCTTAGAATTGGTTCATTTTTAACAACATTAAAAACAATTGTGAGTTTGTGTTGTTCATCTTTAGATCACCAAAAGAAAGTTCCTCAGTTAAAAAGCTAAAAAATTGTTTATTTTAACAACACCAAAAATAAAGTGTGAGTTTCCTATTGTTCAATTTTAGAGCACCAAAGAAAATTCCTAAGTTAATTAAAAATTAATTTAGAATCTGGGACTGATCATCTTCCCTACAATAAACATGTTAGAATCATTGAAATCTTGCATCAGATCCACCAATTCCTGCTTACACATCCAAAAAACTAGAACACCTGTTAGTAAAAACCTATTACAAAAGTGCAAGATTGGTGCATTTGTCCATCAAAACAATTGCTCAGAACATAAAATACAAATGCACAGGTTTCAGAAAACTACACCGTTTTAGAAACAAATGCTCAAAATCCTATTAGACAAATGCTAACTTAGGAAATTACAAATGCACCAGTCTCAGACAAATGTGCCATTCCCATGACAAGTGTGTAGTTCTTCTGAAAAATTCACCATTCTTTTGACAAATGCATAGTTTTATTATCAGACGAATGCTTAGACTTTATGAATAGATGCTCAGGTCTTCAGAATGAGCGCATGAAAACTGTGACAAAAGCATTTTTGAGACCTGCAACTTCAAAAATGGCTCAAACGAATGTTAGAGGAGGGGAAAAGGGTCCCACCGGGTATGCCAAAATGTGTGAGGGGGAATGATGGACGTTAGATCAATAATCCAAAAGGGATATTAGAGCAATCTGATGAAGAAATCTGATGTACAACCAAAAAGCTTAAATCTAAAATCTAGAAACTTCTACACATACGAAATTGAAACTATACTAATGCAAACATGATAAGGAGTCTACTAATTACAAAAATGAGAACAAAAGATAGCTTTTACCATCTCGTAGCGGAGTGTATTCACTTGATGTTGGATTGTTCTTATCATAGCGAAGCCTCCAAAGTTTGTGTGCAAAGTGTGGATGAATACTTGTTTGTGTTTGGTTGATCGAAGATGATGGATAAAGCTCTCTCTCTCAAGGATGATCTTGAAAACACTTCATTTCTCAATGTATATGAATTCTTCGATCCTTATTTGTGAGGAAAGGGGTTTAGTGTGTATAAAATGAGATTTAAAATGGACGATCAAGATCGTTTTGCAGAATATCCAGATCAACGGTCGGAGTGCATTGAGATGATTTAGACATGAGATAATTGTACAAAGTTGATTGCATAATTTGTGTGATTGGGAAATAGATTGGCCAGTCAGGAATGTGATTGATTAGTTAACTAAATAGATTGATCAGTCAACTTTGTGATGGCTTAGTTAGGAATGTGATGTTTTAGTTAACTGAATATATTGTTTAGTTAACAAAATAGATGGATTAGTTAACAAATTAAATTGCTTAGTCAATAATCATAATTTGGTCAATCAGAAAGTGGGTGAGGAATATGAATTAATTGATTTAATTAATTAATTCCTTTTTGGGGTTTGAATGTGCAAATCAAGTTTGACTTTTGCAAACAAAGTTGCATTAGTTTGATTTGATTTTTTTGATAACTGATTTGAATAGTTTGATTTAATTAAAAAATTTGGAGGGAAAATGTTGTAATTAAATTATTATTTAATAAATTAATCCACTTAGGGGAATAAAGTGATTTAGTGATGTAATTAAATAATTGGTATTATTTAATTAATCAGGACGAAATAAGGTGGGATTAGGACTTTATTGAATAAATGAGATTTATTTAATTGGTCAAAATGATGAAACTTGAATTAATTAAATAATGTTGTTTTATTTAATTAATAGAGGAACTAGGGTTTTTAGGATTTTATTAAATAAATGAAATTTATTAAATTTGTCTGAAATGATGAAAAAGTGAATTAATTAAATAATTTTGTATTATTCAATTAATAGAGGAATTAGGGTTTTTGATGTCATTTTGATGTGATGCGGGAACGTTGCGGTATGATTCTGAGCATTCTGGGATGATTCTGAACTATTTTGGGGTGATTATGAGATGATTCGAGACATTATGGGTTCATTTCGAGTTATTATGAAGTGTTATGGGATGATTTTGAGTCATTCTGAAGTGTTACAGGATGATTCTGAGTCATTCTGAAGCATTACGAGATGATTTTGAGTAATTATGAAGTGTTACGAGATGATTTTGAGCCATCCTGAAGTGTTACGAGATGATTTTGTGTCATTTCAAAGTGTTACGAGATGATTCCAAGTTATTCTGAAGTGTTACGAGATGATTCTGACTCATTTTGAAGTGTTATAGGATGATTCTGAGTCATTTTGAGATGATGTGAGATGATATTCCATATCATTTGACATTTCTTGAGGTAGTTCAATGTCATTCAATGTTGTTTTGATGTCGTTGAGTGTTGTTTGATGTCGTTGAGTGTTGTTTGATGTCATTCAGTGTTGTGTGATAGGTGTCAAGTCAATTTTACATGTCTACACTATTACTACAACCTTTTTTATTTCATTGGAGGACTAAGTATTTTTTTAGCAATCCTTATTGATGTAGTAGATAGACATGATGCACCTAGGTATTAATGACCAAGGTGGATTTATATCTATTGTGTGAACTTTGACTCTACAAACAAGGAGTATTCTTGTTCATACCAGACATACGAAAACCCTATTAGAGTGTATGGGTAAGAAGTTTGAAAAATACTTCAAAGTAGTTACACAGAAAGGTGTGAATTACTTATTATGCAACCACTATACAAATTATCCCAAAACATATTTCATACATAGAACAAAGTAAGTATTCACCATGGTAGTATTACAAGAATATCCAACAAACAAAGTAGACAAAAAATCAATGATTAATGCCCCATTCCTTCCTGTTTAAATCCTAATGGACGTCCTCGAGAGATTCTGGGAATGTGACAATAAGATAAATAAAAAAGATAAGATATAAAAGGATAAACAATGTTTTTCAATCAATTTCCATAGTTGTTTTGATGTTAACACTAGGGAATTATTTTAGTTTGATGATGATCCAGTCATTTCGATTCTTTGCTTGGAAGTTTTGGATTTTGATGTTTGCTTTATTTTCTATTTTCTTTGTTAAAGGTTGAGGATGATGATTGTTTATCATGGATGGAGAGTTTATTGTGGATAGGTGATAATGAAGATAAGATTTTAAAGATTTTTTTTAATTATTTTATGCTTTTGAGGTTATTTGAGGCTATTTTTGTTGGCAGATGGTCAATGCTCCCATCAAGATTCATGACATGGACTAACCGCCTCCCATGGATCCGTTAACTCTAGTGGTTGTATCGAACATTAATAGGTCAATATTTTGGTGCAACGACAACCGTGGGGCCAACAATTGGTATCAGAGCCAAAGGTGTCGGGTTTGAATCCCCTCGGGTAACACTGAGGGGGAGATTGTTGGCAGATGGTCAACACTCCCCTTGGGATTTGTGACATTGACTAATCACCTCCCATGGATATGTTAACTCTAGTGGTTGTATCAGACATTAATAGGTCGATCTTTTGGGGCAACGACAACCGTGGGGCCAACAATGTTTTGATATAGTTTTTCAGGATATTTGGATTTTTTGTGTTTTGAGAGATTTAGAGACAATTAGGGGGACCTAAAGGGACTGACCTAGTTCCTTAGGGGCTCATTGATGATGGCCTTTCCTACGTGCAAGCTCAAAGACAACATGGTTCGACTATTTTGAGTGACACTATTTTTTTTGGAGTTCTCTAAATTTTATTGAATGTTTTTGGATTTTGATAAGATATTTGAATGCTTTTGGATTTTTGACCAAGTTTAAAGACCACGAGGGACACCTAAAGGGACTAGCCTAATGCATTAGGGGATCATTAACGTTGGCCTTTCCTATGTTATACACATAGAGGCTTGTAGCTCATTTGGTCATGATAAGAGTATATTTTTGGCTTTTATGATGTTCGAATGTTTTTGGGTTTTCAAAGGATATTTGAATATTTTTGGATTTTCGATTATGTGTAAAGACCATGATGGACACCCAAAGGGACTGACCTAGGGCCTTAGGGGCTGATAAACTATTAATCTTGCCTATGTTATACACATAGAGACCACATACTTTGACTGTTTGACTCAAAGCATAAAAATAATTTTGAGATTTTGATGTTTTTCAACTTTGTTTTGGATTTTGACATTTTTCTGGATGTTTTTTTTTGATAGTTTTATGGATGTTCTTGATTTTGATAGTTTTTTGGATGTTTCGAGATTAACAAGGATCTAGTCCTCTACCAAGTTCAAGAAGTTGCCCCCAATTTGGAACAAGACTACATTTTATTAAGGATAGATGGATAAATGGATGGTGGATAGAGATGGTGCAGCAAGGTTCAATCACTTGATTAGTTATCCAACCATGGTTGGGTACACATTTTACTATGGTGATAGGTAGCATGTATGTGATAGTAGATAGATAGTGTTGATAGATGAGAATGCAGGTCTTATTCCAACATAGTGCCTATTTACTCAATTTTCAATATGGTATCAATCCTAGAAGTGCCACAAGGTGGTTTTCACTTAAAGGACATTTGATTTCTCTTTACTATTTTCTTGATTTTTTATTTCTTTTTCTTTTTCCACTTTTTTGCTTGGGATATTCTGATGTGCTTAGGTGTAGAACTTCTTGAGATGACTATTGTTAAGAGGTTCAACTATAGGTTCTCCTTCTGACATAGCCAACTGATATGCTCCAAAGGTGTAGCTTGTTGTAATGATATAGGGATCTAACCAGTTTGGTTCAAACTTACCTTTCCCATCTTGATTCAACTGGAATTTTTTATTTTCTTTTAGGATCAAGTCATTGACCTAAAAGTTCCTATTTTTTATTTTCTTATTGTAGCTTTGTTTGATCCAACTTTAATTGGCCTTTAGATGGTTTAATGCACTCAAGCATATTTCATCTAGGAGTTAAATCTCATTGAGTTGTGATACATGATACTCTTAGTTGCTAACAAGATCCTTCAATGATACTCTAAGGGATGGGATTTCAACCTCTATAGGCAATATTTCTTCAAATTCATAGACCAAGGAAAGGAGAGTTGCACCTGTAGGTGTACGAATGTTGGTTCTATAAGCCCATAAGGTTGGGTTTAGCTATAGGTTCCAGTCATGAATGATGTCATTAAAAAATTTCTTTAGGATTTCCAAGGTGGTTTTATTGGATGCTTCAGCCTGGTTGTTTCCTTGGGGATAATATGGGGTTGAAAAGAAGTGTTGGATAGAGAATCTTGAGAAAATCTTGTGGACATCTTAGTTCTTAAATGAGTTCCATTATTTTTTATGATATTTTTTGGGATGCCATACTGACAAATTAAATAGTTAATAATGAACTTAAAGCTATTTGTTTCCCTATGATATAGGTTAGATGAATATCCTTGATCCACTTTGTAAAGTACTTCATAGCAGTGATGATGAATTTGTGCCCATTGAATGAGGTCGGTGATATCTTTCCTATTAGGTCCAGTCCCTAATGAGAGAAGGGCCATGTAGTAGTGATAGGATGCAAATCTTGTGTAGGTGCATGTACAAGATCTCCATGTTGTTGGCATTGACGAAACCTCTTGAAAAAATGAATTGCTTCTTTCTCCAATGACAGCCAGTAGTACCATGTTCAAAGTATCTTCTAGAATAGGTTAGGTCCACTAGAGTGAGATCCACAAACACCTTTGTGTACCTCTTGTAAGGCAGTTTGCGCTTCTTTCATGTTAAGGCATCAAAGTAACATAACCATTAAGGATTCAATGATATAAGGTATCTCCTAAGATAGTAAATTGAGAAGTTTGGTAGATGAAGGTTTTATTTTGATTGGATGTTAGGTCAATTGGTATGATTTCATGCTAGATATAGAAAAAATGTGTCCTCATACCAAGGTGTGTTAGGACCAACGACATCACACACTAGTTTAGATTTTGGGATGTTGAATGCTGGTATTAGCAACTATTCTACTAGGAATGCATAACTAGGAACGTTCTCAGGTATGTCAAGGAGTGTATCGATAGTAGCCATAGCATTAGCTACTTTATTTTTAACCTTTGGGATCTATTCAAAGATGACCAAAAATTACTTCTTGAAATTTTCCACCATTCTCTTCTATGGAATGAGCTTATTATATTTAGTTTGGTATTCGTCGTTGACCTATCTTTTGGCCAACTGGGAGTCACCATAGATATGCAGTTCCTTAATTTTCCATTCCATGACCATTTTTAGCCTAGTGATCAATGCTTCATACTCAGCTATATTGTTTGTACAGGGGAAGGAAATATTGTATACTTTTGGTATACTATCTACTAACAATGTGAGAAATAGGATACCAACCTATGAGCTTTGTTGAGTGTGGGATTTTTCAAAGTACATGGTCCAATGGGTTGAATAGGTTTTCATTAGGATTCTTTCATCTAGAAAATCTGTTATAAGAGGTTGATGGTCTTCAATTGGTTCTTCAGCTAACTGATCTACTATCACGTATCCTTTGATGGATTTTATGTCGACATATTCTATATCAAATTCACTAAGTATCATGACCCACTTAGCGATTCTTCCTGTAAGAGCTGCCTTTACCAATAGATATTTCAAGGGGTTTATCTTAGATATCAACTTGATTTATTTATTTAACATGTAATATCTAATATTTTGTGCTGCAAATATAACTGATAGACATGCTCGTTCAATGGTTGTATAGTTTAACTCATAGCTAACCAATGTATGACTAATGTAGTAAACTAATCATTCTTTATTTTGGTCATCAAGTTGTGCTAATAGAGCTCCCAAAGTTGTTGGTGTTGTGGACACATATAGAATTATTTCTTTAGCCTGAATTGGAGGCATCAATACCAAGATCGAGTGAGAAAATAGTCCTTTACCTATTGAAAATCTTGATCACACCTTTTGTCCTATTTGAATGTTATATATTTATGGAGGAGGTGTGTGAATGGATGACACTTATCTAATAGTTATGTGATGAACCTTCTGATAGATTGAATCTTACCTTGTAGACTATGCAACTATTTTAATGTTCTCATGGGAGGCATTTCCTAGATAGCCTTGAATTTGGCGGGATCTACCTTGATACATCTTTTAAATACAATGTAGCCCAAAATTTTCCTATATGTTACATCAAGCACATATTTCTTTGGATTGAGATGAAATTTGTATTCCTCTAGTCTGTCAAATATCCTAAGTTAGCTAGGTGTTCTTGTCTTGTCACTGATTTAGCCAATATATCATCTACATAATCCTCCATGGTGATGTGCAACATGTTATGAAAATGATAGTCATCGCTCTTTGATATGTGGCTCCTATGTTCTTCAAGCCGAATGCCATGGCATGCCAAAATGTGTAAGAGGGAATTGGATCAACAAAATTACAACAATGAAATAAAAAAAAGATGAATCTTGACCTACTCATGAAATATGATTGTAAAGCAATGAATTCAACAAGAAATGCTAATAAAAATGAGAACATAAACAAATTCAAAGGATTACAATTTTACCATCCCATGTCAGAGTATTTGTATTGATAACAGATGTTGGATTGTTTGGATCAATACGAAGTATCAATGTTTTCAAAAGCTTCAAATCAATGATAATAAGGGTGACCTAGATAAGATGGCAATACTTATTAATCGCTCAAGAATTAAATGCTCAAGGCTTCACTATAAAAATTCTAGGTAGATTATGA
Source organism: Sequoiadendron giganteum (assembly GCA_007115665.2). Classification (NCBI taxonomy): domain Eukaryota; kingdom Viridiplantae; phylum Streptophyta; class Pinopsida; order Cupressales; family Cupressaceae; genus Sequoiadendron; species Sequoiadendron giganteum. The sequence continues at coordinate 388,468,006 of CM021103.1, read as the reverse complement.
GAAGGATGAGGTTTATTTTATAGATTTCAAGAAATTGAATCAATGGATGGGATGAAGAGGTGAAAGATCGAGATCAATGGTCAAGTTTTGTTGAGAGGAAATAGATTGAAGAGTTAACTCCAATTATTAGTGGAAGTGAGTGGGAGTGAACTTAGTAAGATTGAATAGTTCACTGGATATATTGAATAGTCAATTTCAGCTGACTGGGAGAGATTATTAGTTAAGAGAATTAATTAATCAGTTAACCAAATAGATTGGATGTTCAACTAACATCGGTTACTCAGTCGACTATAAGAAAGTGGTCATTAAGTTTGAGGAAACAATGCATGAGAGGATTATTAATTAAATAATTAATTAATTGTTGGAGGAACATGCAAAATAATATTTAATTAATAAATTAAAGCTTATTTATTAATGGATAATTTTGAGAGGAAAAAATGAATTAAATAATTAAAGATAATTATTTAATTTAGAAGTTGAAAGAGGATTAATTAATATTGAATATTATTTAATTTATGCATGATGGGAAATAGATAATTAAATATAACTATTTAATTTATGCTTGATGGAAAATAGATAATTAAATAATTAAAGATAATTATTTAATTCAAAAGGGGGGATTGATTTTTTTAATTAAATAATTAATTGATAACTATTTAATTAAAGTAGAAGAATATGTTAAGTTAGCAACATAATTAAATAAATAAGATTTATTTATTTAATCAAGAGGAATAAATAATTAAAGATATAATTTGAAATGAATTAATTAACTAACATAAAGTCATTTAATTAATAGTGGAAATATGATTTTAGATAATAATTAAATAATTGAAAATTATTTAATCATCGAGGAAAGATGAATATTAGTGTTAAAATGCTAGTTCGCAGGCTAGGAAAATTTTAGGTATCTACAATTATACTCAATTGAAACTCAAGTTTTCTAAACTCAACAAAAACTCCATTCAAAATAAGAGTTTTCAAAACTCAGTTGAAATCTTATTAAAAATTAAATTTCACCAAACTCAATTGAAAATTCATAGTTTTTTAATAGAAAAGATAAGAGACAATTACAATATGCAACACTAAACATACCCATATATGATTGATAGTTTAGATTACTTCAAATCCTACTTTAGTGAGAATTTGATTGATCGATCCTCAATCTTGTTAAACCATGTTCATTTCATTCCCAAAGCTTATATATTTTTTCCTAAAGTATTGTTAACTAGAGTATCTACTACACAACTTTCCTCTCTATAATAATTTATTTCAGTTTCTAGTTGGAAAAAAACTATCAGATAGAATTTTGATGATCACCATAAAATCCCCTTCAATTTCAAGACTTCCAATATTTCTCTAATGTGCTAATTCATAGCTGAGAAGAATTACATTAATATAACTTATATTATTGCATCATGTGGAAAGGCTTTTACATACACAAATAATGACCTTGTTGAACACAATGTAGTGTTGAGAGGGGGGGTGAATCAACATATGTTAAACTTAACCATTCACATTTGCAAATTGAACATCACATCACAAGAACTGAAAGAAGAGAAAAAAAGATAACATGCACCACACAAGGACATCGATATTTTTACATGGAAAACCCAATGAGGGAAAAACCACAGTAAGAGTTAACTCACAATATATAGGCTCACTACTTACAAGATTAAAATGTAGTTTAAGGCCCACAACCTATGGACTTGCAGACATAAGGTGTACAACCTTAGGGAAATATACAAAGAACTTGATGAGACTCGCTATCTTAAAGTAGGATACATGAAAATTATGATAAATAGAACTTGAACTACTATGAATGAGGCATCTAACTTTATACTGATATTGAAATTCCCTTTTCAAACAATCACATCATCATACTAATTTCACAAACTTCATATTCATCATTATTCTTAATTCACATTCAACACCTTCAACTTACTTCACAAATGATTTGTCCTATAAATATCCTCCACAACAACCCAACACCTCAATTAGGTCAACTCCAAGATGACCTTTAGATAAAACAAATAATATAGCATAGGTCAAATTCAATTATATGCACCATGAAGAGATGAAGAATTGTGGATCAACACTTATTATTATAGGACTCATACACATCACACCACATCCTTCAAGGTGAAATTGCTTAGATGGGACCAACCACAAATGAAGAGAATAACCCTATCGGCCCAAGCAACATCAAACTTACCAAAATTGCTATTGTTCAACTTTGTATCAGCGAGGAGAGACCAAAACTATCATGTGAATCAAGAAGCAAGCATTGTATTCTATGCATAATATCTCTTCAACCTTTCTTGAGATGTCTAAACATCAACTGCTGGCACAACTGAAGAAACCCACTAAAAATGTAAGAACAAAGCATTCCAGACACATAGTAGTTTATTGTTATTCAAAAACTTAACCTGTGGACCACCAAAAACATATAATGCTACTGAGAAGTATGATTTTGACAAAAATAAACATTTCTATAGAACCACAGGGCTATCCCTTCACTTACGAAGGAATGTGGAGCATTCTAATAATCTTCATCATTATATTTCTCTGTCAAGGCACAAACCATAACATTGTCATCTATAACTTTTATTGTAAAAGGTTTGAAGACTTAAAAAATTGAATATAGAACATTCATCACTTGACCACCTTATCATCTGAACCACAATACTAGAACTTATATTATGGAAGGATGTAGACCAAAAAACCACGACTCTGCCTCAGATTCTACACTGTAAATTCCTTAGTGAAACTTCTACAACATATATTTAAGTGTGGTATACTAAAAAAGTAATATATCATGCTAAAAATATACTGGAATAGGTGTACTTGACTCTGTATCTCACATAGAACATTAATCTTCCTCATTCAACATTTATATCTTGGACCAACAAATATCTCTATACAATAACTATTTTCAGAGTATGTACATACTTCATCATACATATTTGAAATCAATGACAACCCATATTGGGTTGACATAAATCACAACACTTATTGCCAACAAACCTTTCCCATATGATCTTAAGGTTGATCAAGTTCTAGATTTACCTAGATTACCTTTAGATTCCCTGTCAAAGTTAAATTTTAGCAGGTTTGGAGGGGGAGCATTATGTCTAATAAAATTTCTATTAATCTTTCTTTGAATATGACTAGAAAATCAAATGGATGGAGGGCGATTAATGAATTTTTGACTCTTTTAAATGAAGTAATCCCAAGAAGTATTTTTTCTACTTGAAGAGATATTCTTCAATAAATACTCCTTTACTATTTCTTAGATAGAATTCTCAATTTTTTGAGATCACATTGTCAACATTTCATATTTCTTTTCTAGAGATTGTGTTGTTTCTCTCCAACCTTTTTTGCCTAATTACAATTGAAGTGCTTATGCACCATAAGCAAGAGTAAATGGAGTCTTTGAAAAGAGAAGGCCACTTGTCTAAAAGTGACAAAGAATGGAGTTAATCCATTTCCTTGAGTGTTTATGGTCAACATATGACTATTGAGTTATTCTATTGAGGAAGTTGGTATTTTCATATCATGAACTTTAGTTATCTCCTACCATTCCAAAAAGGAATTCCAAAATTTTATTATTATGAATTTGTTGTATGATAGAAAAGTAAGAGACATTAGTCTCATAAATATATTTCACCACCTTGCTAAACCAATTCACACAAGTTGAATGATTAGTTAACCAACTCATTCCAATCATAACATCGTAATAAGCTCTCAAGCATGTAACAAATAAATCAAATTTAGTTTCAAGTTGTAGGAAACTAATGATAGATTTATTATGATGTTTGCTTCATTCCTCACTACCTTATCTATGCTATGAAATTATCCATGATGATTCCATATCACTTCCTTGAAAAGATATTCCACTTACCATTTTTATTGAAACAATTTGTTTTATTGCGACATACATTTAATAATGATGAGGTTATTTTGATTGAGTTGAACCATATCTTTTAGGGAAATCCCTTGTAAAATCACTCCCTCTACACATAGGGCATTTGCTAGCATGCCCCTTGGATATTTTAAGACACACTGTACTAATTCTTTATCCTTCTACTTTTGCTAAAATTTTCCTCTTTGGTAAAAAAATTCAATTCTTTTTTGTCTTAGTGGATTTCCCTTCTTTGATTATTCCTTGCCTCTTTCCTAAATTCTAATTTCCTCTTAAAAGTAAATTTCATATATTTTAGATTTTCTCTAGCAATTATGAAACCTTGAAATTTTGCATCCTTCTTAATAGTTTTTTTTGTAAGAATTGATTAGTAATTTCAAGATAATACAAATCCATGTTGTTCCCAATGTCAATATTTAGCCTCGTGATAACTTTACTAACTTGAGATGTTTCATGGAGGACAAGCTCAAGAATATAAAAGAGTCAATCTAGATGGTGATGAACATGAGCCACAAGGTATTAAAATCTATTGCGAACACAATGAACATGATGGTTGATAATATGGAGAATGTTTATCAGGAGAAGACTATTGTGGAACTGGATGCTGAAAAAGAGAAAGGCCAGGAGGAGTATGTTGGTCCAAGCAAAAGAACTAGAGTGAGTCTAAAGAGAAAGGCAAACAAGGCCCTTGTCAATATTCAGAAGCTAAAAAAAGCGGCGCTCAACATGAACCAACTGGAGTAGGTTGTGGCGGACATCCTGAAGAATTTGGCCTAGTGGCTAGCTTGTTGTTGGGCTTCTGCTAGTTTTTTGTGGCGCAGCCTCCATACTGGTCTTTATGAGTCTTCTTTTTGGAAGCTTTTTGTTCTTTAAATTGTACTCAGTCATGCTATATCTATCTCTATTTTGTTTTTAAAGGGTTTCAGGGCCCCTTCAAAACCTGGTTTTTCCTTAATAAAAAACTTGAGATGTTTCATCCTTTTAATACATAGGAACATATTTTAAATGTTAGGTGAATAAATCATAATAATGTTCCATTGAAGGTCAACGTTATGCAAACTCAATTGAAAACCAATTCAAATTTAATGTTTTCCAAAATCAATTAAAATTTAAAAATTGAAGTAAATCTCAATTCAAAATAAAAGTCCATCAAGCTCAATTGAAACTCAATTAAAAATAAAAAAATTCCAAGCTCGATTAAACATCACCAAACTCAATTGAAAATCAATTAAAGAACAAATTTTGTCAAACTCAAATGAAAATCAAAATCTGCAAACTCAATTGAACCTCAAAGTTACCCAAATTCAATTGATATTCAATAGTAAATCAAATTTCACCAAACTCAATCAAAATTTAAACTTCACCAAACTCATCTAGAAAATCAAAGTTCACCAAACTCAATTGCAACTCAATTCAAAATCAAACTTTACAACCCCAAATCAAAATTAAATTTTGTCAAACTTAATTTAAACTCAAGTTCTAAAAACTCAATTAAAAATAAATATGGACCAAACAAAAAGTTTCCTAAACTCAATTCAATATTTACTCTTAAGCGAGTCCCTCACAAAGAAATTGTTATAAGTCCTAATTCAATATTTATATTTACTTAAACAAACTTTTTCCAAGTGATGCACAATGGAAACACTTGTTTACAAGCAATTGAGTTGCTCACACCCATTATTTTTCTAAAAATGCATATCAACAAGCTAAATAAACTAGAGGATTTGAACATTCGTCAAAGCATAAAATATTCAATGGTTTCATTAACTTTTTGACATATTGGAGGGCATAATTTTATCTTCTAATAGAGTTGGAGTTTCTCTATAAGACATGCATAAATAGTGTAATACACTAGAAAGGCCAAAGGGATAGATGAATTATTGTAGATTTTGTTCCTAAAACATTCTAAAGAAATAGAAAGATTTCGACAACTTGCCTTGAAGAAACGTGACCATAAGGACGGAAAATAAAAATTAAGCTATGCACAAAATAAATTTATTGACATGGCTTTAGAAAATTTCATCCAAATCCAATTATTTGTACAACACCTAACTCCACTATTTTACCAATCATCCTACTTCCACCAAATTAGAAGTTTCAAAATAGGTAATCATGGAAGCTTAAGTAAATAAAAAAAAACTATTCTTAAAAATGTGCTTAATGTGTGATATAGATTTAAATTTAGTTCTAAATTCAAATAACAAACAAATTTAGATCAAATATTTTTTTCTTGACAAAGGAAAAATTCTTAATAGATATTTTGCTTAATCTACATAACATAAATTATTTTTTCAAGAAAAATTTTCTACTAAACATTTTGTCTAGTCCACATATCATAAATTATTTTCCTACACAAAGAGTCTTTTCCTCTTGCAAAGACCAAACTAAGGGCGTTAGATGAATCTTCAATATCAAAATAGTATATAATGTTGAATGATAATAGGGAAATATATATTATAGTGAATAGTACCATTGACATGCTTAGAACTTGTTCTAGTTTGATGCCCTTCAATATCTAGCTACTTTTTTTTTTCCCACATCTTCACACATGCTAAAATACACTAGAATTTGAGTCTTCAATTTCATTAACACTCCATTATCCTTCATATTGTTTCCCGATAACTTCACTTGAGTCCACATTTCCAACCTCTTGTACAACATCCTTAGCAATCTTGAGACCTCTACCTGAGATGGATCAAATCCAATCAACTAACCAGTATTTGAAGATTTCATTTATGTTGGTGGTCGGTGGAGATAATCACAAAATAAAAAATAGAATAAATAAATAAAATACAAACAAACAATTCTCAACAAATGCTCTTCTATTAAATTTGATAAAAAAACTATTTACAAATCCATAGATATTGAATGCTATAGCATTCATCTTCTACTCGTGATCACTTGATCATACAAACACTTTGATGCTACAACTCAACACCTTCATGATAAAACCATTATGTCATGACTCGTTATATAGAGATCTTGAGACAATTCTAGATCCCAGACTGACTTGCCCATAATGACAAATATTTAATCTTTTTCCTCTTATATCCTTATCTTGTTTCCCTATAAAAAACTCTATATAAATTTATTTCTCATTTAATGATTGGTGTTGGGAGAAATTACATGTGTCAACCTCCCCCTTAATTTCTATCACATATGCTTTATAATTTACCATTCGCAAATTTTGTCTTTGAAAATATTCTTTTTCTCTCTCTAGTGATTGCAACCAAGCCTTTAGACTCACTCAAGTCCTTTTCTTGCATGAGTTTTAAATCTTCAAAACTTCAATCTGGATGTACTCTTCCTGCAAACTCACTATCTGTAGTTTTTCCTTTTTTTTATGATGTCGTACAAGACAGTGATATCTCAAACCTCTCTTGATTTCTATCATTTTTCACATATGAATATTTATACTTTAATAACCTTTCCAACATACCTATAATCTGTCACCAATACTCCATCCACAATTTATTTGCATGCATCCTATCAAAGATTCATTTTTCCACTCTCTTTTCCAACACATCTTTTTTGAATGATTTCACAAACCACATGGCAAAAGGATGAACACCCCAACACATATCATTTGTATGCCCTTTCCTATTACAATAAGAACATTGCACATAATGTGTTTCTTGAATAAATTTTCTTGAACATGTAACACCTATAAAATTATTTCCTTTACATGTGACATATCAAATACCTTCATACTTTGTCCTCATTATTGACTCAATGGACTCTTTGATTCCTTGCCCATACTTTCCTAATCCTTGACCTTTATATCCTTTTTTTTTTTTAATTTTGAAAACAACATTCTTCGGATTACAAGTAACAGGATTTGCAGATTCATAAATATTATCATCTTCATTTTTACTTTCTTCATCAATAACATCACCTATATCACACAAACCAACTAATTGATCAAAGAAACATCACAAATGTTATGTGCCACATGAAACATAATATTCTGATGGTTTTAGTTTAAAACACACTTTTGGTAGGATATAGAAGGCTATGAGGCACCTCATATGTCATTTGGGCCATTTCTAGACCCACATATCCTTTATATATGTACTTAAACAACCTTAAAACACCTCTAATATGCCTAAATAAGCTATAAAAGTATACAATATCATGGATAAAAAGGTAAATTCTTGGGAATAAGATAATTAAGTGTTATTATGAAATTATATGATGGAAAGACATTAAGAGATATATAAAGAAGGTAAAGTGAGAGATTTAAGAGTGTGAAATCATATGGTTTAAATATATATGATAGTAAAGAAGTGTGGAAGATATGTATGGATGAAGTATGATGAATAAATTATAAGAAATGTATGAAATTAAAGTATATGAATATTGTTGAACAAGACAATTGAGAGGGGGGTGAATCAATTGTACCAAATTTAAACTTTTAAAGCATTCACTAGAACATAGATCAATCACAAATCCTTAACTCTACTAAAATGATTAAACATTAAGTGCAAGTGAAAATTTTGAAAAACCATCACACAAACATAGTAACACTAGATTTACATGGAAAACCCAATGAGGAAAAAACCACGGTGAGGATTAACTCACACTATAGAGAATATCAAAATCGATTACAAAGGCTCACTGCCAAAACAAGGACTCACTATCTGGATCAGGACTCATTGTCCAACAAGGTTAACCACCCAAAAGGCTCACTACCACAAAGATACAAAGAAGACATAAGAGATATGTTATAGAGAGAAAACAATCTCAATGTAACATATATTTTCACCATAATTTACTTAGCCACTTGCAAACATTTATGAATGATAAAGTACACCTTCTACTCACTGCATCCAAAAACTCAGCATTTAGAATTCAAATTGATCTTCCACACTTGCATCACACACACACATTGATTCACATCTATTTCACATCTATTTCTTTGCACTTATCTCTTGCCACTTTTTCACCACTAACTCATCCTATATTTATACTGTGGATATGAAATCCTGAGAGCTACGCTTCGGGTTATTTTTGTTTTGCTTGGCTAATGCTTGCACCCCATACTTTGCATTCACCAGCCCCTTTTATGAAAATCTTCATCCAACCATTGCCACATGTTCGTCGTGCACTCCTCATAGAGATTTCTTCCCACGCTCTTCTAATGGCTCCCGCCATGCTTCCACATTTTGACACCATAGGCACTTTATCAGCTACATCCCTTCACTTTTCTATTGAGCCCCGTCTGTGTACCACGTAGCATCTATTCGCTTACACTTTTTGGCGAACCCCACAAACATCACTGTTCATAGAGGATGCCTCCATGTGTCTTCACTATGCAAGTTTTCATCACAAGGGAGGAGGAATGAACCTCGAGATCCGACCTGTCACCATGTGTCTATTCTAGGACTTCATCGAGAAGAAGGAGCAAGCAACAAGCCTCGCCAAGATTGCCACATGTTCTAACTGCCTTCGTGGGCGAGCGACATGTCGATAACATGTTCTACTGGGACCACTACCATCATTCATAAGGGATGCATTCGGTTCCTAAGTGACCACGTTCCATGCTCAAAATCTTTTTTGTTGCAATGGCCAAAGGAAATAATTGCTTTGGAAATCATCACTCATGATTCAAAATCCTTTTTGTTATCGGCCCACCAGGTGGTGGGATTTTTATCTATAAATACTACTTCTTCTTTCAAAGAATGGGTTCGAAACTTACAAGAAACTTTGTAGAAAGACACCAGGCCTCTTGTAATGTTTTAGCTTATTGTATAAGATTCATAGATTGTGCCATTGTTCGGCCTTTCTGTTTCTTGACTATTTGATAAAGCTTTATACTGTGCCATTATTGTATTGAGTAATTTGTTTGCAAACTTCTATAATTTCAATATAAGCTTGTTGATTCAGGCCACGTCTTTGATTCTTCTTTTTCAATAAATGTATGGAAGTTATTTTATGTCATTGAGTAAATTATTCAAGTTTCCATTTTAATTTTTGTTACTCTGGGACATAGTAGATCGTTGAACGACCCTTAAATCATATCTAACATATAGGTTTATCGTGCCCATATCTAATTCTTGGTGCATCACCTAAGGTTAGATTTCATTTTTATATTTGTTTCCTTCTACCCTTTTCAACCTCCCAATTATAGAAGAAATTGACTTCTTTAAAAATCCAGAGGTCACTCAATTTAGCATAATAGGTCCCCCCTTTAACTGAGTTTCCTATAAGGTTGTTACCTTGTCATTTTTGGCTTCAAAAGTTTCTTTTTCTAGCATGCCCGATTGGACAACTTTAATGTACTTAAATTTAAAGTGGGTGTATGAGCCATCGACCTGTTACTAGGTCCCAAACAACGAATAACCCTTGTTTGTTAGTGCCACCACTAGGAATAGTACAAGTCAAAACCCATATAGTGAATGTTTTTCCTCCTCCACTAGCCATGTTACCAATCACTAATAGAAATTATGAGGCGTGGGATGTCAAAAGCCCCCTTATAGCACTAGTAGCACCCACCGTCGGGGCCCCTATCCCAATCTCTACTTTAAAAGCTATACCTAAATTTACTAAGGATGGCTCAAGAACACCATCCAAACATCTACAAGATGTGGTAGAGGAAAATCCCAAAATTCCAAGCAAGATCAAAATCCCCTAAACCTCATAACTTTATTTCTAGAAGTAATTTTTGAAATTTTCAAAAAGCAACTTGACCTAATTTTTTGTCCTCTATCGATTGGTGCAAAAGTATTTACACATAACATTGAAAATTCACTTCAAAATCTCCATTTCCAATTTTCAAGACAAGTGAAGAGCCCCCAAAGCCTCAGGATATTGCCTTCATCAAACCAAGTCTTGAATTAATCCCAAAATAACCTCCCAAGAAGAGTAAAACTGAAATTTACAAAGCCAAGGTGCAGAGATGCAAAAGAAAAAGAGGGTCCTCACCTCCGGTGGGGCGTGTGTGAAAAAATTGCACAACAGGTACAACCTCATGGTCAAAGTAGAGAACAACTTGATTGATGTCGGGAAGTTGCTGCCTTAGCCTATTATGCCGATATTTCAAGACATATCAATTCCTACTCAGCAAATAGCATCTACTAGTGCACCCACTCCTCCCCAATCTATGTATACATATCCAAGTGTGCCACAGAACGTTCTTTCCACGTCTAATTCTTCGAAAGAAGAGATGAGTGACATAAAATAATTATTGTGGAACCTATCAAATGAAGTAACTACTATCAAGTGCAACCAATCTGTGCCTCCAAGACCAGCCTACCAAAATTATCAAGGTGGAAGACCCTCCTATTAGCAAAACCAGTACCAAGGAGGTGCATGCACAAATCCACAAGCCCAAGCAACTAATCAAATAGTGTCAGTACCTACTCCGCTGCAAAATTCTCACCCGAGCTCAAGAAGAGAGTTGACCATGGGGCAGATTAACCTCGTCAAAGACATTAATCCTTGGTGCTTCCCTTGCGGCGATGCGCATATGCCCCAAAATTATTTGCATGAGAATTTACAATAGAAGGTGGTAGAACAATGCAGCCAGTGTAGCGTCAAGTTCAAGAGGTTATACATATGCCTCTCCATAAATGGAAAATGCGGTACTTACCACTCAAATGCAAGGAATTTCCTTGGAACAAGAAAACAACATAGTTCGCGACCATGCCCTCTTCTCATGGATGGAAGGAGAGAGGAAGTATTCACATATGAGGCATTCACATCAAAGACCCCACAAGTGCATTCAAATTACAACACTCATTCAAAGAGGATATTCACGGGTGAACCGGTCACTCCACAGCCTACAAGCGTCCCTGACCAATCCCCTAGTCCTTCCATAATTTCTCTGCAACCGCAACTACATGAGGAGATTGTTATATCCAGGGCTAAAGAACAAAATCCTTCAAATTTGCCGTGATTCAATGTGGTGGAACAATTGAAAAAATATTCTACTAATGTATCCCTTTGGGATATCTTAGCTATTCTGGAGAAAAAGTCATTGTTGTAGAAGGCCCTCTGGGAAGATGCAGTTATTGAATCAACATAGAAATCACTCAAAGAAAAGGTTGTTGGCCCATCACCTCCAGCCAAAGTTCTCACAAATATGCAAAGGAGACCTCTACTAAAATTAAAGAGAAGTCAAAACCCAAGCCCTTTTTCTTAACTCTTATTGTGGGAAATAAATTATTGCATAATGAGATGATTGACTCTGGCACTAGCATAGCTGAAGCCTTAGGACTTAGCTATGAACCTTTTAAAAATGGGGTTATGCAGCTTGATGGGAACAAAGTCAAAACCGTAGGTGTCATCAAAGACTTCCCCTTGACCTTATTCTCCTACCCTAGCATCACAGTACCACTAGATACTATGATCATATATGTTCCTCCCATGTTCGACCTCTACCTATCCTGATAATTCACTTCAAAAATAGGTGGGTATCTTTCTTTGGATTGGATCCTAAGGACCAAACATGGAGCTAAAATGAAAATAGTATCCGAATATTTTCATTCAAATCATGTGGCTGATGAAGCCATGATCAAATTTGAGGTTGCTCATACCTCTTTCACTAAAGAAGAAACATATGGTACCGAGCTACTAGAGGATGAGAAGGTGACCGAAGATCAGACCGATCAAGAAGAGGTCCTCCTAAGTGAATATATAGACACAGATCCTTTTGGTAACTATCATGCTATCGGATTGGGAACCTATGTCATATATGATGAGGATCAAGAGATCCTGAAGGTGATAAGGGACCACTCGGTCGATCAAGTCTCAGAGCTGTGGAAATTACACTTTGATGGTGCAAGGTGCAAGGTTGGTGCTGGTGCCAGGATATGTTTGAAATCTTCAACCAATGAAGAGATTCTCAATTCTTTCCACTTCCAGTTTGCTTGTTCAAATAATGAAGCTGAATATGAAGGCCTTGTGCAAGGTCTATGCCTCACAGAGTGGATGGGTGTCAATAAAATAATGGTGTTCGGAGACTCTGAACTAATAGTTAATAAAGTCTGAAACATCTCAGCGATAAAGAATGTCTTCATGCGGTCTTATAGACACAAGGTTTGGGACCTGATTGAAAGCTTTGAAGCCTTCAATATTCAGGCAATGCCTAGGGAGCAGAATTCAACTATTGACTGCATGGCAACAATAGGATCTCAATTCGATCCTATCTCTAAGTTGATTAAGTATATACACTCAGTGTGAGTGATTGTCTGACCCTCCATTCTAGATAATGATCAGAGCTAGAAAGTGTTTAAAAGTGATGAACACATCACCTCGTTCATCCAATAATCAAGAGAATATATTGATCAGCTTCAGCCAAAAATTGAAGAAGCATATGAAGGGAAAATCATTCAGTTAAGATCTAACAAGCTTCTAAAGGGCCTAGTTACTCTCAAAAAAAAAATTTGACTGTGATGATGTGAGAAATGATAAAAGAAAGTTTGTGTTGGCAAAATAAGGATAGAAAACTAAGAGGGGGGGTGAATCAGTTGTCACATAATTTAAAACTTATTTAACCTTATTAACCTTTAATCTCAGATCTGATAAATAATAGTGAAAGCATGAATCAACAACACATCAAAAACACACATAACACCAAGATTTTTGCATGGAAACCTTTTTAGGGGAAAAACCACGGTGGAGGTTAATCCACAAGTTATACCCTATTAAAAGTATAAGGAAAATGAATAAGGAATGCACATGCATTTTAGAACACTGCCTCTGCTCTTAGAAGACACACTTTCTTACATAAAAATTTCAGATTAAATCCATCTAAAGAGATTGAAGTGAGAAATTAGCTTCTTCAAAATCCTGATGATAGTTTCAGTTAGGCACAAAAACACTTCTTCACACTCTGCTCCGCAATCAAATGATCTAATCTCTATTCGCACATAGTACTCGCACACTTCACATTACACACTCCACACACAATTCAAAAGGAAGAAACAACCGCTCTTATATATCCACTTCATTGAATTACATCAACAACTTTGTCAGCCAAAAGTAAAAGAATAAATGAATACAAACTTTGGGCCCAATTCATGAACAAATTTCAATGCACACCGACCAAAGTCGATCACAACATAATGAAGACCTAAAACAACATTCTTGAACATTCCAAACATTAAAAAATTAATCCACGAGGTGATGGAGCCTTTATAATTTTTCCATATATGCTTATTCCTGTGTCTTTTGTGCTTGGCGCCCTTGGATAGGCCTTGGGGTTTTGGGTTTTAGCCACAAATTTTGGCTTTTGGTCTTCTCATGGCTTTGGTTGTTCTATTCGTGTGTTGACCTGTTTTTATGGGATACCAGTTGCATAAGTTGTGGTATGAGCCTTGTTAGTCGTTTGTGTTACGACCCCCTTTTACCTGTCTTATCAATTTTTATTCGCTAGGACTTTGTTTAACTTTTATCTGCATATCAGGTTGATAAATGTTATAATTTAGACAAATTTTTAAAGATTCTACCTCGAGGGTCATGTTTTCATTTTCCTAGTCCATCCCCCTTTTACGATTAACAATTATCGCATGTGCATGCTTTCTAACCATTAGATGAAGATGAAATAGTCAAATCTAGACCATTATGGGCTGACCTCGCAAGGTTTTCATAAAATTATTGAGCGGTGTGTGAAATAGTGATGCGTGGATGCCAATGCCGAGCATGGGCCACATAACAAGTAGGCAGAGCCTAGCCAAAAATAAAAGGAGCATCCCAAAAGGAAGCCCCGATAAGATGCCACATGGCGATGACAGGAAAATTATGAGCAATATTGGCAACAATGAATGGTGGAGATCAAACAGAGCTTTGATCAGACATCTTTCCAGGTGCTTGATGTGAATATTGTAGATTCCCTTCTTGATTCTTCAGAATTTCACAAGTAGTGTACCTATGCCTTGGTGGAAGTGTTGATATATGGATGGCTAGGTGAGTATGAACCCCAAGTGGAGTATGGAAGCCTTATTGGCGTGAGTGAACATCATCGACAACATCTGAGGGCTTGTTCCCCCGATGCAATGATGAGAAGGAAACATTCCATAGTGGAACCAAGTTATAATGACATGAGTAACATTGACAACGAGGATGAGGGCACGATGGGCCCCTCAATAAAAAAAGGATAGGGATAAAGTGAATTTAATATTCACTTTATAATTTATAGGCCAATGTGTGTTGGGAAATAAAATATTGTTGTAGCACATAATAGGCAAAAACAGAGATAAAAATTAATCAGGTTATTGCTTTCAAATGGCCATCTAAGGAGGAATTTGAATTATGGAAAAAGGCATTCACTGATGAGTTGGTCAAGTATAATACAGGTCTGACCTCAGAAGTTACATTTGAAAATACACATACTTCTCCCGACTCTGGGTGCAAGTTACTAATGAGGATAGTTGTTGAGGTGGAATAAAGTGTTGTAACGGTTAAATATGATTTGATGTGAACGAAGTGCCTTTTGGAAGGTGGGTTTTCTTCTCCACAACAATTGATGATTACTTTTGTTTTATGTCTTTTCCCTCCAGTAATAAAATGCAAATATAACTGTATGAGGGAATTGCGGTCCAATAGAAAGTGGACATGTGTATGTTTCAGCTTGAGGCTTGTTTTTCTCCCTTATTCTATAAAAGGGAATTTTGGGCCGAGGTACAGGGTCTTTTGTTGAAGCCGAGATTTGAGAGAGTAGAATTTTGTAATACAGAGAGTATGAATTTTGAGTTCTTGTCTTAAATTTTAGAGTCAAATAGAGGAACTTGGTTAATGATGGGGTTCTTAGGCATGTTTGTATTGAATTTTAAAACCTCTTGAATCTTTTTTCTCTCCCATTGTGATATCTTGCATGAATTATTAATGAAATATTGGTCCAAGACTGGTTTTGTTGATTTTCATTGTTCTTTACTGTGAATTATACTCTAATGATGGATCTGGTTCAAAGGATTAATTAAATGCTTCAGTTATTGTGTGAGTTCATGCAGGTTAGCAAATGGATTTATAAGTAGTAATAGATTCTCGGAGTAGATGCATGGATTGTAAGCAAATTCACATAGATTATAATTGTTGAAGATGAAATTTGCCTTGTAGTTCAGTTCTTTCTTATTTT
Source organism: Sequoiadendron giganteum (assembly GCA_007115665.2). NCBI lineage: Eukaryota > Viridiplantae > Streptophyta > Pinopsida > Cupressales > Cupressaceae > Sequoiadendron > Sequoiadendron giganteum. The sequence continues at coordinate 388,452,008 of CM021103.1, read as the reverse complement.
GACTTCATGCTTTAGGATATGGCACTGGTATCTAAATCATGGTTATGTTTCTCATGTCTTTGGATTTGATTTTAGAACATTAATTCAAGTATTTCTTATTGGCCTATCTTAGTTGTATTTACAATTCTCTGCTAATAGGGCTTGATTCTTTGAAGGAATTACCAATTTATTGAAGGACTTTATCCTTTTAGTGTCAATGGGGAATCTATCTATTACTCTGTAATGTGCATTTAAGGTTGTTTAAGTTGTATACGATAAGCACATTATAGGGATCACCCCCTGGGTCTTACAGAGCCCGAAGTGTAGGAGAATTATCACTATTGCTTCTTCTCATTGAGTTGGCCAATCGCTTCCTTAGATTTTATCATTGAACATGGAAAGTTCATAGGAGCTTTTGGGAAGTCCGCTTGGGTTGTAATAAAAAACACCAACAAAATGGAAACTCTATTGGGGACATATCAAATTCAAAGTCTCTAGTGCAGATCTGGTACAATTAGAGTCACTTGTCACGATATTCTTCGCTATTGGAGAATATTTGTTTTAAATTATGAGTATATTTTTCATGTCTAGTACATGATTCTAGTCTTCGTTCGTTCTTTGTTAGTGTGTTGGGTAATGGTTAGGATCTTATCAAAAGTCACAAGTGCAAAAGAAAAGCGCAATCACTTCATAATTCCCAGCATCTTTAGTGGTGACTCTGATTTCTCGAACATAAATATTCATATAATTTACCAAAAGTAACGTGCAAAGAAAGATCCTCATGCACCAAAATCCATGAAGAAGACTAGAATATATTCAAAGAAGAATCCAGATCCAATGCTAGAACTCGAACCTGGAAATGACAAAAGATGGGTGAAAGTAAATGATACACTAGGTAAGTCGGTTTCATCTCCTATTGTTTCATATCCCACTTTAAATGCTAAGGTAAATAGTTCTTTTATCAGTGGAGACTCTTCTAAAGTTGTTGTATCTGATGTGGATCATGGTAGTTTTCCTATAGAAAAGACTCACGAGGTTGAACATGATTTCTCTAGAGAGGAAGAAAGATGGGATTTCTAGGAACAAGATAAACAGTTCCCAGAGGCCATGATACCTGGTGCTATGTCTGTTTTCACTAGACAAAATTTCAAACCATGAGGAGCTTCTCTAGAAGAGGAGGCACCTTTTATTCAGAAGCAAGATCACATAGATCAACCTTATTATACTCTTGCCCCAAGTGAGGTAGGAGATATCCTCAAAAAATGAGATTGATATAGATAAGGATATGCAAGCCTTGATTGAAGAAGAAAAGAGGTTGCAGGAGGCCGAGGATAGTAGGGAAATAAAAGAAAGGAGGATCTGGAAAGATTTCAAGCCAAGTAGCTCGAGAGAAATGCTCAGAGGCAAAAGGTGGGAAAAATGAGAGAAGATGTTGCTAAGCGAAGGACCTTTGAAGAAAAGGTAGCTAAGACAGTTGTTGAAAGGGTTTGTGAGGTGCCTAAAGAAACAATTTCTATGGGGACCTCTGCTACAACTACATATACTTCTTATATCCCTGCTACTAAGGCCTCTGACCCATTTGTTGGATCCAAGAAGGCAACCTTTGCAGATCATGGGAAGGCCCCTATTGATCAGTCTAAGAAAATTTCCCATGGTTTCTTTAATTCTAAGAGAAATGTTGTGACCACTACTGTTGCTAACAAAGGGGTCAAAACTAATCCTGGATCATTAGATGCCTCTACAAATTTTGAACTCCTGAGACTGTAATTGATAAATGATCAATTGCAGGAAGAATTTAGGAAGGCAGAAATAGAGGCTACCAATGCTGAGATAGCAAGAAAGATAGCTTTCCTGAAGATGTCTACACCTACCCCTGAGGCCTCTGGTTCAGGACAAAGTGAAAATGATTCTTTAAGTAAGAGTTCTGAAAAGCAGACCCCTAAAGGGGGTGGCGGTGGTAACCAAGGTGGTGGAGGTGGAGGTGGTTATAAGAATGGCAGTTCCTACTCAGAGGATGAGGAAGGAGGCAATGGTAAAAATAGAAAATATGGTGGTAATGGAAAGGATACGAAGGGAGGTGATAAGAAGGATATTGATCATCGAGATACCCACCGAAATTGGCATGCCAGGGGAGCACCTCATGTTGATAGATATAGACAATTAGGTTTTGACAACATTCAAGGGTATCCCAATCCAATCCTTGACAATGCACACAAACATCTCCCAAAGTTTACTGGTAATAATTCTTTTAGTGGGGAAGATCATTGAAAGCTTTCCAAAGTTTTGTTGAAGATTTTTTTAATTGTGGGATGATGATGTAGAAATGAAATATTTCATGCAGTCATTGGTTGAGGATGCCAGAGATTGGTATAGAGGGTTATTGGATGCTAGTATTGATTCTAGAGATTCCTTTTACAAGGTCTTTAGGGAGAAATATAGAGATTAGACTGACCCTAGGTTCAAATTGAATGATTTCAATAATATCACCAAGGGATACAATGAACTAGTTACTGAGTTTAATGCACGCTTTCAGAGAGCTATGACAAGAGTTCTTGCATATTTAAGGCCTAATGAAAATGCATGCCTAGTTGTATATTGTAATGCTTCTAATGCTAAAATGTGTTATCTAGTGAGAGATAAAGATCCACAAAATTTGAGACAGGCATATAAGATGGCAGTAAATATTGAAAATAATAGAAGAGATTTTGGCAAAGTGGGGAGAAGGGAAGATCCCAAAACTTCTAAGGGTACAAGAAACCAAACTGAGAAGGTTGGAAAACCCACGGTTGCTAATGAAAAGATAGATCAGGTCATTACCCTGCTACAAAAGCAAGAAAATAATGACAAGCCCCATTTCCAAAGGAATGAAAGGCCTCCCAGGCTGCAAGATTATCCTTATAACACTAATTGGAATAATGGGAGGCCCATACATGGAAATCAGAGAAATAATCAAATTCTACCTGATCCCCTGTAGAAGCACTCTACAAATGTAACATAAAATTTACCATGGTGTGAGGTGTGAGATGCCACATTCTTCGCAACAGTGTGCAGTGGCTCAATCAGTGGTGGAATCTCAAGGTGACTAGGGAGATGCTCAGTCTCCTCATGATCATGATACAATGACTAATGTCTTGCTAGGTCCAGCTAATTTGGATTATGAGGATTATTCCTTAGATCATGAGCCATGTGGAAGAGATGTTGATCTCCAAAGACAACAGAATGATGTACATTACCAGCAAGTGTTTTCAAACGAAGAAGATGATGATGATTTTTGTGTGAATGAATTTGAGATAGATAACATTGTTCTGAGAAGACCATTTGTTGACGAGATTGAAAAGTATACAATTACTCTAGTTGCTAGGGCAAGAAACAATATACAGTTAAGAAACATAACCATTCCAAGGGATTCATACAAACCCTACAGATTGTTTATAAAGGAAAAGGATGTAGTTGGGGTAGCTGTCAAGGTGGAGGCAAAGAATATAGATCCAAAGTCCAAGGAAATTAGGGAACCTAGGATCTGGGAAAATAAAGTAGATAAAGCCAAGGTGAATGGTGAAACTGCCTCCCAAAATGTTAAGGTAAATGATCAAAATTTTCATATGGATAAAACTCCATGAGGAAACGAGAAGGTAATATCTAAGGCTATGATTTTTCCTGAATTACCAAAATATACTACAGTAGACATGTTTCAAGTACTTTCCCAAGTCAAGGTTACTGTCCCATTTTTGGAAATGATGCAGATAGATGAACATAAGGATAAAATTGTTGCACTTATTAATAGCATTCCTACAAGTAAAGGGGTAAAGGTGATGACCGATCAAGCTGAGTCAAATAAGGATCAGGAAAAGAAAGGTGTCATGGAGGCAGTGACTATTGATAGCCCTCAAATATATCTATGAACTACCATCACGGCTAACCCAAATCATGTGAATCCATTCTTGAGTTTGATTATTGATGGAAAAATGCTAAGAAATTGTATGATTGATTCAGGAGCTTCTAATAATGTAATATCGGTGAAGATAATGCATGCAATGGGCTTGAAAGTAGATAGTACATATGGTAAGTGTTATGCAATGGATTCTGGAGAAGTGCATGTTATAGGGATTATAAATGATGTTCCATATAGACTTGATGCATTCCCTGAGAAGGAGTTACACATGAGTGTTACAATGGTGGATATCCCACCTACTTATGGGATGTTGTTATCTCGGCCTTGGAGTGATTCCATGGGTGGGAGTATACAGTGTGACTTATCTTTTTCTATGTTCTCTATTGAGTAGAAGGATTTTAAAGTTAATAGGGAAAAGAGAGCCCCTCACATGATCGAGGAGATAGAAGAACCACTAGAGCCTGTTAGAATAAATTTTGTGGAGACAGATTTGGAAAAAAATTGTGTTGAGGAGGATGAATCAGAAGGAGAAGTCCACCTTGTGCCCATTGATAAGGAAGTGTTGAATGAATCATCAGAAGATGACTTGTGGACAATGTACTTTGATGGAGCATGGTCCAAAGACGGCTCAGGAGCAGGAATCATTTTCACTTCCCCTCAAGCTAAAACATTCAAGTACTCTTTCTTGCTACAATTTTCTTGTACTAATAATGTTGTTGAGTATGATGCTCTCCTACTTGGTCTGAAGTTAGCTTCAAAACATGGTATCAAGGCATTAAAAGTATTGGGGGACTTTGAGTTGGTTGCCTCCCAGATTAGATCTCGGTTTGCAGCTAAGGATAAAAGACTTAGGCAATATAGAAATACAGTATAGGACACTATTGAGACCTTTGATGCTTTTGGCATTGAATGGATCGAGAGGAGGCAGAATGCCAAGGCTGACTTATTGGCCAACATAGCTATTAAATTAGATGATGTCATTTTTTACAGTATTTCACAAATAGAAATACAAACTAGGCCTGTTGTACTGGACAATATTTATAACTGGCAGGTATTTGATGATGACACTAATATCTTGAGGTTTTTGCATTGTATTGATCCATATGAGAGCCAGGAAATTGACTTTGGCTCACTTGTAATTGAAGTTGATGGAAAAGAGACCCTGTTCGAGAATGATATAATTCAGTTGAAAACAAATACCATTCCTGGAGGCTTGGCTGCACTTGAGAGGGTTTTTGATGGCCTTGATAGATCAAGTGCTAAGTAGACACCTTCTCATAAGGAATATTTAGAAGAAATAAATTTAGGAACAGAATGTGCTCCTAAAAAAGTTTATATTGGAAAGAAAATGTAGCCTCATTTTAGAAACATGTTGATTGCCTTGCTTAGAAAGTACAAACATATCTTTGCCTGGTCATATGATGACCTCAAATCATATAGGGGGGATCTTTTCTAGAATGAAATCCCATTAAAGCTAGATATGAAGCCATTCAGGCAGAAACAGAGGCCAATTCATCGAACTGTGCAACCCAAAATGCAGGAGGAGCTTGCCAAATTAAGGGATGTTGGGATCATTAAGCCCATTAGGCATTCATCTTGGGTTTCCAACCTTGTACCTATAAGAAAGAAAAATGGGGATATTAGGTTGTGTGTTGATTTTAGAAATTTGAATGTTGCTTCCTTGAAAGATAACTACCCACTGCCCAATATGGAAGCTATGCTGCAAAAGGTCACGGGATGTGAACTACTCTCTATGATGGATGGGTTTTCTGGTTATAACTAGATAATGGTCAAGGAGTCTAAGCAGTACAAGACTGCTTTTACTACACCATGGGGAACATATGTTTATGTGAGAATGTTGTTTGGATTAATGAATGTTGGTGCAACCTTTCAAAGGGCTATGGATGTAGCCTTTGCAGATTTTATTGACCTATTCTTCACAATATATCAAGATGATCTTACTACTCATAGCAAGGAGGAGGGTGAACATTTTTATCACTTAGAGAAAATCTTTATTAGAGCCTTAAAATGTGGGATATCTCTGAACCCTAAGAAATGTGTGTTCGGGGTAAAAGAGGGAAAGCTACTAGGACATATTGTCTCAAAGGATGAGGTTTGAGTTGATCCAAAAAGAGTGGCAGCTATTGAAAAACTCACACAACCAAGAAACGTAAAAGGTATTCAATCTTTCTTCAGGAAGATTAATTTTCTAAGGTTTGTCACAAATTTTGCTGAGACTATGCGCCCAATTTCTAAGATGCTTAAAAAGGGAGAAAAGATAATGTGGAAAGAGGAGCCTTCTAAATATTTTCAAGCTATTAAGATGTTATCAAGCAAGTCCCTATTCTTAAATCACCTGATTATTCAAAACCTTCTCATTTGTTTACCTTTGCTTCTTTTCACACTATAGCTGGGATTTTATTGCAGAAAAACAATGATGGTTTTGAGCAGCCAATTGCATTTTCTAGTAAATCATTGCAGGCTGCTAAATTAAAGTATGATATAATAGAAAAGCAAGTGTATGCTTTGGTCAAAGCGGTCAATAATTTCAGGCCTTACTTGATGGGAGAAAATTTTGTTGCTTATTTTCCAACAGCTACAGTTAAGGACATCTTCACTCAACAGGAGACTACAGGAAGGCAGTGTAGATGGATAAACAAGATTCAGGAATTTAATATTGACATACAGATCACAAAGCTTGTGAGGGGTTAGGGCTTAGAGAAATTAATGGCTGGAACCAACTTAGAGGCTAATCAAATAAACTAGATAGAACAAGGGAATGTCGCACCTATATTTGATATGCAAACTTGTGGCTGGTATAGAAAGACTGTTGAGTAGTTGAAAACAATGAAATGTCCTAATGGTATGCCTAACAATGAGATGAGAACTTTAAAGCTGCAAGAAATTGGATATGTTATTATTGATAATGAACTCTGGTGGAGAAGCCAAGAGGGTGTGCTTCTCAGATGTGTGGATGGTGATCAAGAAGAAGATTTATTAGTGGAAATGCATAAAGGAGCTTGTGAAGGCCACTACATGGTGAAGAAAACAACTCACAAGATTTTAAGAGCTGATTTCTGGTGGCCTGCTATATTCAAAGATACTCATAGGTATGTCAAAACATATGATGCTTGTCAGAGGTTTGCTAGGAAGTTAAAGTTTTCTGGTAATTTTCCATCGAGGCCAGTGTGTGCTTCAACCTCTTTCCAACAATGGGGCATTGATTTCATAGGAGAAATATCTAAAAAATCTAGTGGCAAACATGCATGGATATTAGTGGCAACCGACTATTTTACCAAATGGATTGAGCCAATCCCAACCAGAATGGCCACAAGTAAGGTAGTCATTGATTTTTTGACAAATAATATCTTAAGCAGGTTTGGGGTACCCGAGAGAATTGTTTCAGACAATGCAATGTGTTTTAGGTCTGAGGAATTCATTGATTTTTGTAATCAGTATGGTATAATTGTTTCATATTCTTCTCTATATCACCCCCAAGGAAATGGACAGGCAAAGTCCAAGAATAAGAGCTTAATGAAGATCATCGAGTGGATGATTGAGAAAAATAAGAAGGCTTGGGATTCAAAGTTGCAGTTGGCATTGTGGGTTGATAGAACAACTGTCAAGAAATCAATTGGTTATTCTCCTTTCAACCTGGTCTATGGGGTAGAAGCACGTATACCACAAAATAATTTGTTGAAAATGTATAAGTTTGTCCAAGAGTATGATGATGACGTGTGCGATGAAATGCAACACAAGATGGAAGAATTGAATCAATTGGATGAGACTCGAAGAGAAGCTCATAAGAGGAATGAAAAACTACAACTTCAAGTAAAGCACCTCTATTACAAGAAGGCAATTGAAAAAAAGTTTGACATAGGAGTGATGGTATTGCTCTGGAATGCAAGATCAGAGGATAAAGGTAAACATGGAAAGTTTGATCCCTTATGGCTAGGTCCATATATAATTGTAGACATACATGGGAAGGATTCATACTTCTTGCAATCCCTTACAGGTGAAATTTTGGAACTGCCAATATATGGAAAGTTCTTGAAATACTATTTCTCTTGAAATAGCTCTTTTCCATGTATGATGTATAGTCCTATAATTAGTGTATATATGTGTGGTGTGTTTTCTTTTGTTGTGTCTGCTTGTCTTGTCTGGACAAGTCCCTAGTTTCAGTCCTCTATGTAGTTGGTATGCTCTCCAAATATTATGGTTTCTTTCTATACCCATGGGGGAATACATCCCTAGTTGGAGCCACTGATGGCCTTTATAATTTTTCCATATATGCTTATTCATGTGTCTTTTGTGCTTGGCGCCCTTGGGTAGGTCTTGGGGTTTTAGGTTTTAGCCACAAATTTTGGCTTTTGGTCTTCTTGTGGCTTTGGTTGTTCTATTCGTGCATTGACCTGCTGTTATGGGTTACCAGTTGCATAAGTTGTGGTCTGAGCCTTGTTAGTCGTTTGTGTTACCGACCCCCTTTTACCCACCTTATCAGTTTTTATTCGCTGGGACTATGTTTAAGTTTCATCTATGTACCAGGTTGATAAATGTTATAATTTTAGACAAATTTTTAAAGCTTCTGCCTCGAGGGTCATGTTTTCATTCACCTAGTTAGTCCCCCTTTTGTGATTAACAATTATTGCATGTGCAGGCTTTCTAACCGTCAGATGTGTAATGATCTAAAATATCCCTGCAAAACCAGATTGTTAGTCTAATTAATGCATGTATAAAATATTATCAATCAATGGAATGCAAAGGAGAAATAATGAGAAGAGGAATGAGACTAGAACAGTCTCACCCATTTCTCTCCTCCATGACTACTTCCATTGTACCTCCTCAAGCTTGTTGTTATAATAAATGGATGCCCTCAGATTGTGTGAGCAAACTAATATATGCCTAGCCCTTAAGCAAATGCCTTTGAAGGATTTGTAAAATAAACTAATATGCAAACTAGAAAAGTTAATTCTAATATGCAAGTTATTAAAATAAGCCTATTTGTGATATGAAAATGCTAAACTGAGATAATAAAAAATAAAATAATAGATTAAGCGATAGATCCCGAAAATGAGATCAAGATTGTCATTTTATAGAAAATGCAATCTTGAATGGATGGACGAGATGAGAGATTGAGAAATGCCCTAGAATCAAAGGTCAATATTCAATAAGGAAACTCTCAATTAGGGTTAGGGAAAAATACCCATATGTGTAAATAAGATTTAATTAAATGAATTAAATCAAGACTGAATGTGACAGTTGAGATGAAATTAGTAAAAATCAGAAGACAAGAGGATGAGATTTTAGAAAATTAGTAATTTTAAAAATTACTTGATTTGTAGAGGAATAATTCCATTTTGAATTAAATTAATTCAAAATATGGATTTTGTGAGATAAGAAATAATTGATTTTTGAAATTAATTACTAAATGAAGAATCAGTTAAGTATGTGAGGTATTTTAAATGATTTTGTTTTATTTAAAAATATAGAAGTGTCACATACTATAATTAAATAATTACAAATAATTATTTAATTTAGAAGTAGTTAATTAATTAAATAAATTAGAAAATCTATTTAATTAAGAGGGTTTAAGAATTAGTGACATATTAAATCAATATATTAAAATATATTAATTTAATAATCAATAGGACATTAATGATACGGATTAATTAAATAAATTGATTGACTTTATTTAATTATTAGAAGACTTTGACAATTAAAATAAATAAATAAGATTTATTTATTTAATAATCATGAAGAATGAAAGATTATGAATTAATTAAATAATAGTGAATTATTTAATTAATAGTTGAATGTGGGTTAGAAACATAATTAAAATGTCATAATTATGCTAGGGAAAAAGGTGATAAAATATTGCTTGCAGGCCTTGGTCATTTTTATGTGTCTATAAGATGAAGATGAAATAGTCAAATCTAGACCATTCCGAGCTGATCTCACAAGGTTTTCATAAAATTGTTGAGTGGTGTGCGAAATAGTGATGTGTGGATGCCAATGTCGAGCATGGGCCACGCGGAAAGTAGGCAGAGCCTGACCAAAAGGAAAAGGAGCATCGCAAAAGGAAGCCCCGATAAGATGCCACATGGTGACGATAGGAAAACTACGAGTAGTATTGGCAACAGTGAACAGTGGAGATCAAACATCTTTCTGGGAGCTTGGTACGGATATTGTAGATTCCCTTCTTGATTCTCTGGAATTACACAAGAAGTGTACCTATGCCTTAGTGGAAGTGTTGATGTATGGATGGCTAAGTGAGTATGAACCATAGGTGGATTATGGAAGCCTTATCAGTGTGAGTGAACATCATAGGTAGCATTTGAGGGCTTGTTCCCCCAACACAATGATGAGAAGGAAACATTTTGTAGTGGGACCCAGTTACAATGACGTGGGTAACATTGATGAGGAGGATGAGGGCATGAAGGGCCCCTCAATAAACAAAGGATAGGGGTAAAGTGAATTTAATATTCACTTTATAATTTAAAGGACAATGTGTGTTGGGAAATAAAATATTGTTGTAGTACATAACAGGAAGAAACAGAGATAAAAATTAATTAGGTTATTACTTTCAAGTGGCCATCTGAGGAGGAATTTGAATTGTGGAAAAGGGTCTTCACTGATGAGTTTGTCAAGTATAATATAGGTCTGGCCTCAAAAGTTACATTTTAAAATACACATACTTCTCCCCGCTCTGGGTGCAAGTTACTGATGAGGATAGTTGTTGAGGTAGAATAAAGTGTTGTAACAGTTAAAGATGCCTTTGATGTGAACAAAGTGCCTTTTGGAAGGCGGGTTTTCTTCTCCACAACAATTGATGATTACTTTTGTCTTATGTCTTTTCCCTCCAATTGCAAAATTCAAATATAACTATATGAGGGAATTGCGGTCCAATAGAAAGTGGATGTGTGTATGTTCCGGCCTAATTGAGTTGTAATAAAAAGCACCAACACAAGGATCCACAACATACTACAACCACCATGTCGACCAAGAACATGAAAACCCAAACACACAAAGGAAAAAGCTTCGATCACGATCACACCGATCAACATGGACATGCAACAAGGATAGAGTACGATCTAGAAACATCAACAAACATCACAAGAGCATACACAACAACTCAAATTATTAGAATTATATTCTTTTCTTCTAGAAACATCAACTACAATAACTATGTCGCCAAAAAGTGTATACCTTGGCACTTTTTCACTCATTTTGGCCTTCTTTAGTAGATTTTGGCCTTATTTTACCTTGATTCAGCCTTGTAAGTTTGCAATTCATCAATAACATAATAGTGTTTTACTAAGGTGTTGTGAAGTGTTGTAATACATTTCCTCACTTTTCTAAGACCCTTTCAACATAATTTACCTAAATAATGCATTCTTACACCTTCCTAAGCCTTAAGACAAAGTGTTGTAAAGTGTTGTGATGCATTTTCACACTTATCTAGGCTTATCGCCCCTAAATTAACCATTTTCAATGGTAATTTTGTCCCTTTAATGTACTTATAGGACCGATTAAAGTGTCTTTCAAGAGGCAAGGCTAATAAACCTCATTAACCTCTATTTTATTCCCAACCATCACTTGGATTTTCTTAAGTGAACTAGGTCGCCACTTTGGGTGACCTAGTACTTTTAGGCATAAAAAGAAAAATTAAAACATAAATCTTGCAAGAAATTGCCCCCAAAACCCAGAGGTTGGCCTATCATAAGTCATTTTCAGGAAAATTAGGGTTTTACATGTACAAATAAGGGTTTTCATCCTTATTTTTCCTCTCCTATCTCTTATTTTTCTTCTTCCAAGTTCATTTTTACACTCTTGCACTCTCTCAAGTACTCTAGCATCCAAGACTTCACAAGAAAGCAAACAATCATTAGGGTTTTTAGGTCATTATCCATTGGAGTTTCTCATGCAGACCATCAACAACAAAGTCTGGGTAAGCATTTCCATTAAGTTTATCATTCACTCTTACTTTCCTTTGTTTTCTCATTTGGGTTTAATCACCTACAAAGGGGTTTGACTTAGACAAACCCCTATTTCCTAACCCCAACAATTTGTGGTCTTTGCATGTGTTTTCAGGTCTTCCTATGTAGGTTTGGTGAAGTACAAACATTCTCCTCAAGTCACATCCAAGTATCACACCCTAGGAAGGACAAAAGACAAGTTGCGGGTCACTTTCGGGAGTTCTATACATGGATTGTTGCAGAAGATGGAAACATCAACCAGGACCCACAAGATCAAGCTCTAATTCCTCAAAAATCCACAAGAGGACTAGGTCACCCCTATTGGTGACCTTGTCCTTGTGCTAAGCCCGAAAAAGGCTTTCTACATTTTTGGGTACCATTTTCCCCGAAACCTGTTCTGACAAAATTTCCAAGTTGGAGGACTAGGTTGCCCCAATTGGCATAAGTGTCCTTTTGCTCAGATCAGGCATTTTTTAGAAGCTCCTGAGATCATTCATCTATAACAACATTTATCCAAGTACACACCCTCTCTCCTCATCTATTATTTTCCAAAAAATACACATTTAGGGCATATAGTTGGTTAGTTTACATTAGCTTAGTTTTGTTAATTTGTATTTGCATACATTTAGATTAAATCATTCTACTTTCAGTTCTAGCCACACTTCACACACATTCACAACCTTCATCAATCATCCATCCCCCCTTTGAATGCAATCACCTTAAACATATCAACAAAGAGGAAAAAGTGTCATTCCTAAACCAAGTGCTCCTAGGGTGAAAAACCCTAAGAGCCTAGTAAGCGAATCATCTTTCCCTTGTTAGTATATGTTTTGGGTGGTTCATTTTGGTGATCCCGACTATCCAACACTAGTTAACTTTCTGGTTTTTCATTTTAATCTTAAGAGGTAGCTTGCATTGCAGTAGGCATTTGCATTCTTTACATCCTAGGGTTTACAAAATATTGCATTAGTGAAAACTCATGTTACTTTGCATTTTTGCATATAGAATTTCATTGAAAAACTCTAAAATTCTTCATTTTCAAATTTTTACATCATATAGACTGTACCACATCAAACCCAATCAAAAAATTCATTTTCTTTAAAAAAAATCCCTATGGGACTAGTTTGCCATTCTGGGCGACCTAGTCCCTATTCAGATTTTTAACTGCCTCTTATAGTCTCTGAAACCTCATTTGTTTACTTCCTAGACCTCTTAGTATCATATACTATAAGTCTGGAAAGTTATGAGAACATAGGTTTTAGGCTTTTCACTCAAAATCATCATTTTAGGGTAGTCATTTTTGATAGACCTTCATAATTAGATCTGCAAAATGATTACATTTCTAAAAATAAGCTTAACATTCATTAAAGTACTTTTAATTTTTTCTCATACAATGTATACATTCATAAAAATATGCATAAGTTTACTAAAAATACTTTTTGTTATTTCCTCTACATTGTTTACACTCTTAAAACAACATAACTTGGATAAAAACATTTTGTATCTTTACATATGGTTTGTTTATATTGCTGCAATATTGCTTTAAATGGTTATATGTACTTTTTATTTTTGTCCAAACAACGCTAGTCTCATACAAATCTAGATATGCTAAGAAATCTTCCCTACCCCCTCCCTATGAGGGTGTTTTTGTGATAGAGAATACAACCTTGGATATTCCGAAAAATCCTATTAGTTCTTCCCCTAATCTCTCTCCTCTTGGTGATGTAGAGATTTTTGTGTTAGAAGAACTAATTAGTGAGAGTTCTGAGAACCCTATTTGTTTCTCTCCTCTTACCTCTCTTCACAAACAAGAAAACATAACCATAAAGGATCATGATAATAAGATTTTTCCTTCTCCTAGTTGTGACGATGATAGTTTGTTGATAGAAGATCTACAATTGATCAAATTCATGAGTGTCTTATTTGTCCCCCTTCTCCTAGGGAACCCCTTATTAAACACAACAATTTCACCATTATTCATTATCCTACTTGTGATGAAGTTATTTTAGAAGAACCAACCTTTGAATGTGAAGAACATTTGATTTGTAGTTATCCTAAAACCTCTCCTCCTGAGGATAATATCATGGTGCAAGAATGTTTGAACCTTGACACCTATCCTTCAAACACCAAACCTTCCCTAGGAGAATATAATCAAGTGACCTTAGAATCCCCTTCACCAAAACCTCATGCACATCAAGATAATATTTTTGAGGTTATGACCACACAAGTGGGATCTCCTTTCATTAGTGAGCCTCCTAAGTCTCCTCCCATTAGTGAATCCCATAAAAAATCAAAGATATCTTGAAATCCATGATGAAATCTCCTCATAACAATGTTTCATAGCCACTAAGTTGTAACTTACTGACTCAAACACCTAAGGGATCACCCACCATTCCTTAGCCATTTCCCTTTTCTCACATTAGAGTCCCCCATGTTGAGGACCTTAAAAAGGATCTTGCAAATATATCTGTGTGGGAGCTTATTCAACTCTCACCTATAGTCCAATTTTTCTTTCACAAAATTACACAAATACATAAAGAAGAGATTGAATGTTACATCAAAGAGAACAATCTCAAACCTCCCTCTCATCCCATGCTAGCAAACCAATCTGACATCACATTCTCTAAACATGAGTTGCCCTCACTTGAGGTTCAAAACAAGAATGATCCCTTGATCATAAAGGTGATCATTAATGAAACTCCATTCAAGAACACTCTCATAGACAATGGATCAAAAATTAATCTTTGTAGCATGAACTTCCTTCACAAACTTGTCATGGACAAAAATCTCATTCACCCTAATGATGTTCCTATTTGTGGCTTCAACAATGTTAATAGGCAACCACTAGGGATGATCACATTACTTATCAAGTTCGGACCTGTAGTGTTTCCTACTCCTATCCATATCATGCAAGGACCCTTTCCATACCATCTTATCCTAGGGAGACCCTAGATTCATGCTATGAAAGGATTCCCATCTACCCTTAACCGCTCATTGAAATATGAAGACAATAACAAGATATACACAATTGATGGAGATTCCCAAAGCTATGCATAAACTAATCACAACATTTCCAACTCCCCTAATCCTTCCATTTCTATATCCAATCTTCCCCAAGTTGATTCTACTCCACCTACAAAAAAAATCTTTAGTGATCATTGGGGGTTGTTACATTCTACACCTCATTCCAATACAAACTATATAATCTCACCCTCTTGGTCCAAAGAGTCATATACCAACCATTCATTTTCATATACAAGTTCTCATAATGATTGGGGTCTTATGCCTCCCTTTAAAGGAGCATGTGAAACCTCATGACCTCCACCAAAACCACCTTATGTCTCCCATGCTCAACTTGGTTTCACATCAACACCATTACCCCATGGTGGTGATGGGGGATATACCTCTCCCATCTCTTATGAAGGCATAATGCATAACACTCAAAAGGATTTTTGTTCTTATACAACAACCAATCCTTCTCCAAACAACACAACCCATTCATCTAACTTGGAAGATCATTATGGTCTCGGATACCATCTCCTTCCTCCACATGGATGCAATAAACACATGACACCAACCGCCATATCATCATCTTTCAAGACAGATGTAGGGTTACCTCCCTCCTCTCCCTTCCCTTCAAACAATAACCTCCAAGCATATCATGGAGATTGGCGCTCTCACTCCTGTGGGGGCACCTAGTCCTTCTCCTTAACGCATACCTTCATCCTTTCAGCTCACCTTTTCCTTGTACTAAGTGGGGGAAAGGGGTTTGTTAGCCTTTTCCTCGTATGTCACTTGTCGTTACACCTTTTGACTATACGTTAACATCTAATGAACATACAAAGAGAAAGCTTGAGATATGGATGATGTGTCTTAGGTTAACTCACATGTGACATACTCTCCTTTCCATGATGCAACCATTCTTGGAAACATATCACTTGGCATAGAGCTTTCAAATTAGGCTCTCATGTCCCTCTCCTTTCCTTTTTCCTTTTACCTTTCTCTACTTTAAATAAATTGTTCACAAAATGGTGTGTAGCCATTCCTTTAAAGTGGGGGCATCCCCTAGCACTATTCCTTTTTTCTTTTTTCTTTCCTTCATTCTTAGCGAAGTCTTGGTACTTCATACGACAAGTCTCTCACTTGGTGGATGGCATTGGGTGTAGTTTCCTTCATGAAAGTGACCTATCCTAACATATTACATTCCTCTTAGTGGCCTGTTGCGACACACTGCATCCTCTAAGCTAGGAATTTTCTATCCTTTGGTTGGTCCTCTCTTGGAGACATTACACACAATGTTCCCTAAGTCAAATACCCCGCATGAATCAAACAAGACTCCTTCAAACATCCCCTTTTTTCATTTTACATTTTTTTTCATTTTGCACCCCTTTCACATTTGTGCATTCATGGTCACCTTGCATAACACAACTTGCATGTCTATAGTGCTAGCTTGCATTTGTTGATGGGTTCTAATAATCCAAGGCTTTGCTTGTCTCATGAACCACACCCTTGTCCTTGTGGTGCCTTATCAAAGTTGTCAAGGAGTACAACTTTGGTATGGTTGAGCGGGAAGCCCAACTAGCGGTACGACTTTCCCCATAGCCACCTCTGTGTGTGTGAGCGCATACCCAATCGGGTGTATGTGTCTCTCACCACCTTTTTAAATTCTCACCCAGTGAAGAACCAAAAATTTCATCGACCTAGAGTGAGTATCCTTTCCTTTCAGACAAACAACCTAGATCTAATCCACAACTAGCTAGATAAATGGTCAAAGCTTGATCTAACTTTTCTCCACCCTTTCACATCACTACTTGTGTGATATTTTGCACTTATGCTTAGTTTTCCATGGGATCTTGATCTAGGGAGCTTGATCATCCCTCTTGATCGTGATTCATCTCATCTTACTAACATGAGTACACCAGATCCTGCTCAATGCATATGGTTCAACTATTTTAATGTGATTTTGAAGAACATTCATACTCTCACTCAAGTGGAGGCTAAATGTGTCACCAAAAAGTGTATACCTTGGCACTTTTTCACTTATTTTGGCCTTTTTCAGTAGATTTTGGCCTTGTTTTACCTTGATTCAACCTTGTAAGCTTACAATTCATCAATAACATAACGGTGTTTTACTAAGGTGTTGTGAAGTGTTGTAATGCATTTCCTCACTTTTCTAAGACCCTTTCAACATAATTCACCTAAATAATACACTCTTACACCTTCCTAAGCCTTAAGACAAAGTGTTGTAAAGTGTTGTGATGCATTTTCACACTTATCTAGGCTTATCACCCCTAAATTAACCCTTTTCAATGCTAATTATGTCCCCTTAATGTACTTATAGGCCCAATTAAAGTGTGTTTTAGGAGGAAAGGCTAATAAACCTCATTAACCTCTATTTTATTCTCAACCATCACTTGGATTTTCCCAAGTGGACTAGGTCGCCACTTTGGGTGACCTAGTCCTTTTCGGCATAAAAATCAAAATTAAAAGATAAATCTTGTAGGAAATTGCCCCCAAAACCTTAAGGTCGGCCTATCATAAGTCATTTTCAGGAAAATTACAGTTTCACATGTAAAAATAAAGGTTTTCATCCTCATTTTGCCTCTCCTAGCTCTCATTTTTCTTCTTCCAAGTTCATCTTTACCTTCTTGCACTCTCTCAAGCACTCTAGCATCCAAGACTTCACAAGCAAGAAAACCAGCATTAGGGTTTTCATGTCATTCTCCATTGGAGCTTCTCATGCATGTTACAAACCATCAGCAACAAAGGTTGGGTAAGAATTTCCATTAAGTTTATCATTCACTCTTACTTTCCTTTGTTTTCTCATTTGGGTTTAATCACCTACAAACGGGTTTGACTTAGGCAAACCCCTATTTCCTAACCCCAACAATTTTTGGTCTTTGCATGTGTTTGCATGTCTTCCTATGTAGGTTTGGTAAAGTACAAGAATTCTCCTCAAGTCACATCCAAGTATCACACCCTAGGAAGGACAAAAGACAAGTTGCAAGTCACTTTTGGGAGTTCCAGACATGAGTTGCTAAAAAAGAGGGAAACATCAACCAAGACCCACAAGATCAAGCCCTAATTCCTCGGAAAGCCACAAGAGGACTAGGTCACCCCTATTGGCGACCTTGTCCCTATGCTAAGCCTGAAAAAGGGTTTCTGCATTTTTGGGTACCCTTTTCCCCAAAACCTGTTCTGACAAAATTTCCAAGTTGGAAGACTACATCACCCCTATTGGCAACCTTGTCTCTGTGCTAAGCCCAAAATAAGGTTTCTGCATTTATGGGTACCCTTTTCCCTGAAACCTGTTTTGACAAAATTTCCAGGTTGGAGGACTAGGTCACCCTAGTTGTCATAAGTGTCTTTTTTCTCATATCAAGCATTTTCCAGAAGCTCTCGAGATCATTCATCTATAACAAAATTTCTCTAGGTACACACCCTCTCTCCTCCTCTGTTATTTTCCAAAAAATACACATTTAGGGCATGTAGTTGGTTAGTTTACATTAGCTTAGTTTTGTTCATTTTCATTTGCATACATTTAGATTAAATCATTTTACTTTTAGTTCTAGCCACACTTCACACACATTCACAACCTTCATAAATCATCCATCCCCCCTTTAAATTCAATCACCTTAAACATATCAACAAAGAGGAAAAAGTGTCATTCCTAAACCAAGTGCTCTTAGGGTGAAAACCCCTAAGAGCCTAGTAAGGGAATCATATTTCCCTTGTTAGTATATGTTTTATGTGGTTCAGTAACAAAATTACTACAGGAACACAAAAACTCACAACTTGCTCCAATCTTGATGCACACCTCTAATACTTCCGAAGGATAAACTAGATAGGATTAGCAACAAACCCTTTAAAGAAAAACTTTTGAATATCGACATATTGAACTTTCCACCACATTGAACTTCACAACTAGACAACCTTCAACATATTTATTATAATTTTCTCAATATCCTCGACATATACAACCTTCAGGCTATCAATGCTAATAGTGTTGACATCAATGAAAACCGCATATCAACAATGCAACCACAACATCCAACAATCTCCCCCTTTGGTATTGATGGCAACACATGATGTGAAAAATACCATCAACACAACTAACTCTTCTCCAACAGTCTCCCCCTTAGATATTGCATTGTTCTTCTCCCTTTTTCCAGTATTACTCTTCTCCTCAAAGTTTTTCACATTGCTCTTCTCCCCCTTTGACATCAATGGAAAAGGTACACAAGCTTTGAACCACATATCTGAATCATCTGACTACTCCCCCTGAGTAGCAGCCACCACAACATCAATTTAGATCAAGATATGACTATGAATGCATGGATGGGTGCAAAGAATTGCATCTTAGTTATGATTGGGAGGGGAAATCACCCCTAAATTCTCTCTGAGATACTCAAAATTATCCTTAGGCAATGACTTAGTAAAGATGTCTACAATATATTCCTTAGTAGGCACATACTCCAATCTAACTTCTTTATCACTCACTTTGTCTCTCAAAAAGTGATATTTGATAGATATATGTTTTGTCTTTGAATGTAGCACAGGATGCTTGGAAATGTTTATGGCACTTGAATTATCAAAAAATATAGCAATATGCTCATCATAATCAATTCTACTATCTATCAGCATCTGCTTCATCCATATTACTTGAGTACAATTATTTGCAGCAACAATATATTCTACCTCAGCAATAGATAAGGAAATGGATTTTTTCTTTTTACTTAACCAAGACACCAAATTCTTCCCCAAGAAGAAGGCAACACCACTGGTACTTTTCCTATCATCCACATCTCCTACCTAATTTGCATCAGTAAACGTGCTCAAGGTAAGATCATCATCTTTAGGATACCAAAGACCAAAATCAACTGTCCCTTTCAATTATCTAGAAATTCTCTTCACAACAATCACATGGGATTCCTTTGGATAAGCTTGATATCTAGAAACCATACATACAACATTCATGATGTCTAGTTTGGTCTGAGTCAAATAAAGTAATTCATCGATCATTGACCTGTATCTTGTTTGATTTTCCTTAGGAGAATCATCATTCTGTGTTAACTTGCATCCTATTACCATGGGTGTACCAACTACCTTTGAGTCTTCCATGCCAAAAAATTTGAGTAACTCTCTTACATATTTGGATTGAGATATAAATATTCCATTGTCTAATTGAGCAATTTGCAATCCCAAAAACAATTTCAGCTCTCCAATCATTGGCATCTGAAACTAACTTTTCATTTCATCAGCAAACTTCATACATAAGTCATCATCACCTTCCAAAATGATGTCATCAAAAAAGACTTCAATAATCAACTCTTTATTTTGATCCATCTTAAAATATAGATTATTGTCAGCAGTACCTTTATTGAATCCAAGCTTCAACAAGTATTTATCCAATCTAGTATACCAGGCTCTAGGGGCTTGCTTGAGTCCATACAATGCTTTCTTCAATCGGTAAACCATATCTCCCTTATCAGTCAGTTGAAATCCATCTGGTTTCTCAACATATACTTCTTCTTCTATCTCACCATATAGAAATGCTGAATTTACATCCATTTGATAGACTTTGTAGTTCTTAAAAGCAACATAAGCAAGAAACAATCTTACAGCTTCAATTCTAAAAACAGGGGCAAAGGTTTCTTCAAAATTAATACCTTACATCTGTGAGTACCCTTTACATACCAGTCTTGCTTTATTCCTGGCCACTTCACCTTGTTCATTCAGCTTATTCCGAAAGACCCATTTGGTTCCAATCACATTTTTATCCCGAGGTGTGGAAACAAGAATCCATGTATCATTTTTCTCTATCTGCATCAATTCTTCCTTCATTGCCTCCATCCAATATTCATCTTTACATGCTTCATTGATATTGTTGGGCTCAATCTTGGAAATCAGATAATACTCTTCTCCAATTCTTCTTCTAGTTTGCACACCTTTGTTCTTATCTCCTATAAGTTGATCTTCAGAATGATTTAGTTTACATACCTCAGAACTATGGGATTCTCTTGAACTTCTGGTTCTTCTGTTCTTTCTTCTGCACTTCCACTAGCTTCTCCTTCTAGATTCTCTTGATTCACCGAAACAATTTGAACTTGATTTTGTGTTTGATCATTCTTTCCTTTATTAGTGCTATCATGTTGGTCATATGAATCATATCCATAATATCTAGATGATCTAGCAATGTCCTCATCAACTCTGACATTTTCACTTTCAACCATTTTCCTAAATCTTCTATTATAGCACTGGTAGGCCTTTCTCTTAGTAGAGTAACCCAGAAAAATTCCTTCATCACTCCAAGCATCAAACTTGCCTATATCTTCATCTCTCTTGATACAAAATCTACTTCCAAAGATTTTGAAGTATTTAACAGTAGGCTTATAACCAAACCACAACTCAAAAGGAGACTTACTAGAATTACCATTGAAATTTACCCAGTTAATAGTATATACAACAATGATTACAACTTCTCTCCAATAGATATGAGGAACATTACCTTCCAACATCATAGTTCTAGCAACATCTAGAATTGTTATGTTATTTCTCTCAACAGCTCCATTCTGTTGAGGAGTCTGGGGAGCAAATAATTATCTCTTGATTCCATTCTCTTCACATAAAGGATTGAACTCTCGAGAAGTGAACTCACCACCTCTATCTGACCTCAAGAATTTAATCTTCAAACCTATCTCATTCTCATCCATAGCTTTGATACTTTTGAAATTTTCTAATGCTTCATGTTTTTCTCTCAAAAAAGCAACCCATATCATCCTAGAGTAATCATCAATAAGCAACATAAAGTACCTTTCTCCTTGTAGACTTATGATTCTTGAGGGACCACATAGATCAGTATACACCAACTCTAGTACTCCATTAGAATTATGTTGTTTGCTCCAAAAATAAATTATAGTCTGCTTACCCATCTCAAATTCCTTGCATATGGTGTTAGTAGGATTCACTAGCTTAGGAAGATCTCTAACTACTTGAGTGGGGCTTACTTTGACAATTTTATCAAAATTCACATGACACAACCTCCTATGTCATAAGCAACTTACATCAACTTGAGCAATTAAACAACTTTCACTAGAAGCACTCAGGTGAAAAATGTTAACTCTTGTCTTTGTACCTGAAGCAATTACATTTCCAGAACTTCCCAGTATCTTTCATTTTCCATCTTTGAATTGAAGATTGTATCCTTTGTCAACCATCTATCCAACACTCAACAGATTATGCTTCAATCCTTCTACATAAAGGACATCATTAGTATTATATTTACCACTAAGAGAAATAGCGCCTCTACCAAATCACACCAGGGTTGTTGTCTCCAAATATTACAACACCATGGTCATATTTCTCTAGGCTTATAAAATTGATTTTGTCACTAGTCATATGATGTGAGCATCCATTGTCAATCACCCACTCATCCTTTTCTTCCATTCTAGCTGCAAGAGCTTTCTAAATATTCTTATCACTAGCAGATTTAGTGGATAGCTAACCATTTCCCTTGATATAAATGAATACCCATCCATCTTCATTTCCATTTTCTTTATCAGATTCATCATCAGTAACACCTTCTTTAGCATAATAACATTTCTTTTGAAATCTAGGCTTGTATGGTTTGAACCTAGAAACTCTTTCAGGACACCTTGATGCAAAATGACCTATCTTATTGCAAGAGAAACATTTAATAGGCAACTTTCCTTTATACTTACCTTGTCCTCTGGCTTCTCTTTTCACAATCAATGCTTCCAACTCTTATAACTCTCTTTCTTCATTTTCAATCTATTTTATCTCATCTTCATATTTGAATGTCTTTCTGGAACTTTCTCTTGGATCATATCTCTGTTGGTTTCTTCTGGATAAAATAGATTTAAATGCAGATTCTATCTTAGGGGTAGATTCACCAAATTCACTCAATTCAAAGGTAGCAAGCTTACCAATCAACATATCTCTTGTCACATTTGTTCCTGTCCTGAGCTCTTCAATAGCATGAGCTTTATTTTGTAAGAATCGGGAAATGATCTGAGCACTTTAGCTACAATCTCTTCTTCATCCAAGATTCCACCAACACATCTAATATCCATCACTAGTTCATTTACTTTTTCCATGAAAGAAATAATGTTTTCATCTTCGCTCATTTTCAAGTTTTTCCACTTGACTTTCAGACTTTGTAGCTTAGCAACTTTCACTTGTGCATATCCTTCATACAATGTTTCCAACTTCTTCTAGATCTCATATTATGTTTTCAGTACCATCACATTTTTCATCTCTAAATCAGTCAAAGCACTCACTAATGCTTCTATAGCCCTGATATTAGTTTCAGCTTCTTTGATCTCATTAGGAGTAGAGGGACCATTCTGAGGAATAACATATATGTTTTTTGTAATCTTCCAGAAGGGTTCACCAACGCACTTCAAATGAAACTCCATTCTAGCCTTCCACAGAGAGTAGTTTTTTCCATCGAATCTAGGATTATCCTTCTTATATGATTCCATCTCGGATCACCTCAAACTATTAAACTTCTTCAGAGGAACCTGCTCTGATACCAATTGTTGGAAAAACAAAGATAGACAACTGAGAGGGGGGGGTGAATCAGTTGTCACAAAATTTAAAAATTATTTAAGCTTATTAACCTTTAATCCCAGTTCTAATAAATAACAGTGAAATCATGAATCAACAACACATCAAAAACACACATAACACCAAGATTTTTGTGTGGACACCCTGTTAGGGCAAAAACCACGGTGGAGGTTAATTCACAAGTTATACCCTGTTAAAAGTATAAGGAAAATGAATAAGGAATGCACATGCATTTAGGAACACTTCCTAGAGCTCACTACTCAGAGAAGACACACTATCTTACATAAAAATTTCAGATTAAATCCATCTAAAGAGATTGAACTGAGAAATTAGATTCTTCAAAATCCTGATGACAGTTCTCGTTAGGCACATAAACACTTCTTCACACTTCACTCAAACTTCTTCACACTCTACTCTGCAATTGAATGAGCTGATCTATTCGCACATAGAACTTGCACACTTTGCATTACAAATTCCACACACACTTAAAAATGAAGAAATAATCGCTCTTATATATCTGCTTCATGGAATTACATCAACAACTTTGTCAGCCAAAAGTAAAAGAATAAATGAATATAAATTGTTGGCCCAATTCATGAACAAATATCAATGCGCACCAACCAAAGTCAGTCACAACATAATGAAGACCTAAAACAACATCCTTGAACGTGCCAAACATTAAAAAATTAATCCATGAGGATCCACAACACGCTACAATGACCATGTCGGCAAAGAACATGAAAACCCAAACACACAAAGGAAAAATCTCTGAACACAATCACACCAATCAACGTTGACATGCAACAAGGATAGAGCATGATCTAGAAACATCAAAAAACATCATAGGAGCATACACAACAAATCAAATTACAAGAATTGCATTCTCTTCTTCCAAAAACACCAGCTACAGTAATAGAATAACTGTAGGAACACATAAACGCATAACTTGCTCCAATATTGATGCACACCTCTAATACTTCTGGAGGATAAACTAGATAGTCTCAACAAAAAACCCTTTAGAGAACAACTTCTTAATACCAACATACTGAACTTTCCACCACACTAAACTTCACAGCTAGACAATCTTCAACATATTTATTATAATTTTCTCAATATCCTTGACATATTCATCCTTCGGGACATCAATGCTAATAGTGTCGATATCAATGACAACCACATATCAGCAATGCAACCATAGCATCCAACAATTTGTAGCGGACAAAAGCGACTATGTAGACCTTCACATTAGAGATGGAAGAAAGCTCAAAGTCAGGAAGGATGTCCCACATCATGATAAAGAAAGGCTCGTCAATTTCTATGAGAAGTATGAAGGAGTAGTGACCTGGTCATATGATGACCCTAAGGGATATGATCCTAACATCGTCCAACATACAATAGAGCTAACAGAAGGTGTGAAACCATTCTGCCAAAAACAAAGGCCAGTAAATCTGAAAATTGAAGTCTTAATTGAAAAATAGTTGACAAAGCTAATTCAGTCCCAGATCATCTTCTCGATCAAACACAACACATGGGTATCTAACTTGGTTCTAGTCTGAAATAAGAACAAATATATCCGCCTATGTGTTGATTTTTGAGACCTAAACATAGCATCCCTAAAGGACCACTACATGTTGCCTTCTATGGAGTTAATCTTGCAGACGGTGGTTAGTTGAGAGATTTTTTCTCTATTAGATAGATTTTTGGGTTACAATTAGATCCGAGTCAAAGAGAAGGACCGACATAAGACAACACTCACACCAAGTGGGGGACGTTTGCATATTCAAACATTCCTTATAGCCTTTCAAATGCTGGACCTAAATTCCAATAAGAAATGGATATTGCTTTTAGAGAACTAATCAACAAGACTATCGTAATCTACTTGGATGATATGAAAGTGTTCTCTAAATCAAAAGATGACCATTTTGATCATCTGGAGATGGTTTTTAAAAAATTCCAAGAGTTTGAGGTATCCCTAAACCCGAAAAAATGTGTTTTCAGAGTACCGCAAGGAAAATTATTGGGACATGAAGTTTCCAAAGATGGTATTGTCATTGATTCAGACCGGGTAAAAGAAATCAAGGAGCTACCCATATTGGTCAATAAAAAGTGAGTTCAGTCCTTCCTAGGGAAGGTAAATTTTGTGAGCAAGTTCATTTTTTTCTTTGCAAGCTTAATAAGGTCGATCACCCTTATGCTCAAAAAAGATCAGCCACTCAAATGGATGAAGGAGGCTAGAGAAGCCTTTGATAAGGTCAAAGAAGCCATTATCTCATCCCCTATGCTAATAAATCTTGATCTATCAAAGGATTTTATCATGTATGTTTTCAATAGCCAATCTAGCATAGCTACTATCCTAACCCAAAAGGATGATAAAGGAAAAGGGAAACATCTGATAGCCTTCCACTTCTGCACTTTGAAAAACTATGAGAAAAGATATAACTTTGTTGAAAGACAAGCATTTTCTATTGTCAAAGGTCTCAAAAAATTTTGACACCTTATCTCTTATAGCAAGGTGGTTGTATTTGTAGCACATTCCAGTGTGTGTGAATACATAATGGAAGGAGAAATCACTAAGAAAAGGGCTAACTGGATAACAAAGATCCTTTGATATGACATTGATGTCAGGTCTACTAAAACCGTGCGAGGTAGAGGGTTGTGTAAATATCTGGTATTGTACAACGAAGCACTAATGGAAGAGCAGCCTGAAGTAATCATGCTTAATGAACTTGCATCCAAAAGTTGTTGGCTGGTAGACAAAATGAGATTTATGTAGAGGGGGAAATATCCAGTAAACCTTCCTTGTCGAAAGAGAAGATTTTATAGACTGTAGAACAAAAAATATGTATTGATTAAGGGAGTTCTCTTCAAGAGGAATTTCAATGGTGTACTCCTGCAGTTTGTAAATCAAGAGCAGTCGCAGAAAATCCTGAAAGAATTCCATAGCAACCCAATAGGTGGGCACTTCTCTATAAATTCAACCACCATTAAAATTATGAGTGTGGGGTATTTTTGGCCCATGCTATTCAATAACTCATATGATTTGGTTAAAAACTGCAAGGAATGTCGATTCTTTGTAGTGAGAAGAAAAAAATTTGGCCATGCCGCTCAACCCAATAGTAGCATACTAGCATTTTGTGCAATAGGGACTGGATTTCATCAGAATGATTAACCCCGCATCAAGTGTCGGCCACAAGTGGATTCTCACAACCACTAACTATTTCACCTAGTGGACCGAGACTATGCCCTTGAAGAATTCAACAAAAGTGGAGATTTTGAATTTCCTTGAGGAAATAGTTACAAGGTTCAGGCTGCCTAAGACTATCATCTCCGAAAATGCATAAGCTTTACTAGGGACTAAGGTATGTCAATTTTCATTCAAATATGGAATATTCCTGAAGACCTCTTCCAATTATTACCCGTAGGGAAATGGATTGGTTGATTCGACTAATAAAAACTTAGTGTGACTCATCAAAAGGATCGGGTCGAAACATCAAAAGGAATGGCATCAGAATCTTCGAGCAGTGCTCTGGGCAGACCGCATAACCCCTAAGAATGTTTTGAAGACTTTTTTGTATGAATTATTCTATGGGAAGGATGCACTATTTCCCATCTCTATAGAAATTCCAGCGTTGCAATTACTCAAATATTTAAAGATAGAGAAAAATAGAGCTATGGAGGTGTACCTAGCAGAACTGATGGAAGCTCAGGAAAAAGGGGGAAAAGCTCTAATAGCCATGTGAAACCATCAGCGAGTGGTAAAAAAATGGTTTGATAAAAAGACCTCCGATGAGGGTCTTAAATGCAGAGACTTAGTGCTTAAGTTCAACAAAAGGGCTACACAATTTGGTCAACATGGAAAATTTGATAGCTTGTGGGAAGGCCCTTTCCGCATTATTAAGTGCAAGAAGCACAACACTTTTGAACTCAAAATCATGGATAAAGAAGCATTTGGGATTCCTATTGATGGAATCCACCTTAAATTGTTTAATTAAAGCTTACTAATTGTTCTACTTATGTAAAAATGTAATTACTATATAGTTTTATTTTTCGTTCTTTTGTTCAATTGGTCTTTCCACCAACCCATTGAATTGAAAGCAACCTAAATGCAAAGAATTTAAATTTCAAAGTGATTTATGAAAATTGAAAGCAACCCACATGCAAAATTGACAAGATATTCAAAAAGCAAAGAAAAATGAACTCATAGTGAGGAATTGCAGGAAGGAGACACAAATTTTAAAATATAAGTTGTATATTCATTTATGGTATTATATAATTCAAAAATTACATGTTCAAAATGGCTCTAGGGACATACTTTCAAAAGTATATCTATATAATTTGTAGTTTAAATATATACTATAAAGGCCTTTTTCTAGGCATATTTACAAAAGCAGAGAAAAGCAATGACTATTCAGGCAGAGGCACAAGTATTATCAACAACAACAACTAGAATAACTTCATCAATGAAAGCAACGGGATCACGAGCATCGACATTTTCAATAGCACCAACAACGAGTGGTTGAGGGAGCACAAGGTTCATGAAGTCTGTGTACTAGTTGATATCATAAAAAAACACCACGTTATAGATACACAATAGGAAATGACAAGCACAAGTAACTTTATGTTGATGCACTTCATGTGATTGAACATGAAAGACACTCAAGAATGTCACCCATCATACCATGACATCCTCTTCAATATGCTTATGAAGGTCGCTTGCTACAGGGAGGCCCAGACCATATACAACATTTGTCACAGCTTCTCTAAGGCCACCAAGATACCTCTTCGAGAAGATTTGAAGTGTCAAGTGTGGAATCATATCCTTCGGTACGTGTATGTCAAGAAGGGAAGCAACAAAGTGAGAGCATATATTTGTATTCACCCTATATTTATCTTCATATTCAATGTAGTCCCTTCCCAAAACCCACTTAATGGTTATCATAGCCAGCCAGTGCTTATTATTAGTCATGCGCTTGAGGCGCTTGTTAAAAATATCTCCCAGAAATGTTGTCTAGGACTTGTTGCAAACTAGCCTAATGGGAGTATTCATGGTACTAATCTATGTACAACTGCCTATGTCTAGCTCTATGCAAATGCTAATTCTAGCCAATTGCCTAGTACTAATTATTTGAAATTTATAAGTGTGAGTTTTCTATTGCTAGGGGGTCTATTTATAAAAATATTTAAGGTACTTGCATGCCATAAGCATGATGAGAATCGGGTGCTAACTTAAAAATCCCACCAATGGCCAGCTCAAAATTCCCACCCAGTTGCGTCTGCAGGTACGAATTGTTGCGTGTAATATTAAGGAGCAATAATTAATTAGCACAAGTTGGTGGCAGTCCTAAGTGATTGTCTATTTGGCCAGATGCTGAGGTGTCACACTACAGGCATTTTTCGGTCCCCAAGGAGGAACTCAAATCTTTTTGATTGCTCATTGTGTTTAGCTTAATTATTCATTTTAGGATATTAATTACCAAAGCATGCTAACATTTCATATGCTTTCAATCGTTGGATCAATTTCCTAGGAAAATCGTGCTGAAGGACGTGATTACTAATGTTATTATGAATTCTTGTCTTTTCAGAAGGGCAAGTAATTCATTTTGCATGGGCAAGAAAGCTAGAGGAACATGCCAAATTTAAGGCAAAAAGGAAACCATTGTCTACCGCTTTAAGGCAAGAAATAAATAAAAAAGCTAAGTGTTGCATACAAAAGATAAACAGTGTTAAAAGCTTCCTGAGTACACAAAATAATTTTGAGTGCAAAATTACAAAAGAAAATGAAGCAACCAGGTTTAGAGAAATAGTTGATGCATTGCACCTAAGCGATTCAAACCCAAACAAAGAATAGGGATCCATTAGAAATTGTGTTTAGTACAAGCCTTATGTTGGTGTTTTTTATTTCAATTTCATTCATCCAATCCTGGTGCATTTCAAAGAAAAGTAATTTTGCAAAGAAGCTAAGTGTAGAGAAATAGCTACAGGAGATTCACTGCTCGGGTGTGGGTTGAACCCAAAATGAAAGGAAAGAATTCATCTGGTTTTTCGTTCATTCTAGAGCCTTGCATAGTGTTTTAGGTTCCATTCATACCGGACCAGTGTGCTTTCTGAGGAGAAGATTGCAAATAATGGAAGCAACACAAACTTCTCAAACAAAAAAAGATGAAGAAATGTAAAGTTTTTTTGACGTCATGCGTGTAGTACCTGTCACCTATATCTTTGAAGATGTCTCTTACATAATACAAAGGCCATAGAAAAGAAAAGAAAAAACACAAAGACCAGAGCCAAATAAAGTAAATATGGGATAACATTCATGATCCCATCCTCGAAAAGAACCCTAAGACTCTTAGGGAGGCTACCTGCTAGAGGATGAAGAAAAATAGTGACCCAAATTCTTTGGCGTAGAAGCAATGGTTCAACACACTTCCACAATATATGGTGCCATTTGTGAACTACTACGCAGAGCTAGTTGATGAGGCCATTAATCATTTCAACTTGGATACCAACACCATCGAGGCTCGAGAGCTAAGAGTTAATATCTGCGTAGAAGCTATCTGAAACATGCTATGCATCCCTAAACGAAGCTCCAAAGTAAAAAAGATGGAGCCATTCAATCCAACAAAGGGGGAGAAAATATGGAAAACCAAAGATCTTGGTCTGGATTTTTTAAACAAGGAAACTAGAAAGCCCAAGATCATAAAAATCCACCATAAATTTCAGTGACGCTCAAATCTTTCCCTGGGGACCTACAAGATGCCTTCTCCATGATGGCCTTTGTTTGTGGCCTGAAAACTGACATGTATGCTTAGGAATTTCACCTGGGCTTGGGGTTCCAGTTGCATAGGTAACATTCCCTTTTCTAGTATGACTTCATAGAATTCATCATTGAGGAGATGTTGAGCCAGATAAGGGAATACAAACCCCAATAGAGGTTTAGGTTTCCTTCTTTCCTCGCCCATATTTTTTTTCATCAGAACCCTAACTTCTTCAAAAAACATGTAAGGTTGGCCAATTTTTCTATATTTGATGAAAATCAACGGAGAAGGCCAGTTTTTGTGTGGAATCCTCTCCTCTCCTCAACTTATGATTATTATGCATTTTTCAGATTATTTCTTGACTCCAATTCTCCAAGATTTGAGTGAGGATGTCAATATTTACTGACTCAACTCAGACCAGATGGAGTATATGCATAATTTCACTTTGAAATGTGACTGGTTTCTCAGAGAAGACTTCACATTCATTCAAATGCATGACTTTACCAGGGAACCATTTTGGCTTTCGACATGTCTCAAAAATTAGGTGTTGGCCCATGAAATGTTCTGGAAAGTATCAATTATCGACTTCACTTATTGTGGAGGACCAACCAAGAAGAAAGGATTTTTCACCTACCCGCTAAGTTTTGAAATGGTGATTATTGCCAAGAAGTGGTCGCATAAGCTACTAGAGGCGAAATTGGCTCATCTAGGGCTAGTATGGATTTGTGACAAATGGCATTACAACCCCAAAAATGGCTTACTAAATGAACATGTCAGGGTAACACACACCCCCTTGCCTTACTGGGAGAAGCGACGAAATCCATTGAAGGATGTGGATGACCTATTGGTGGACCTAGTTCATATTACAACCTAGGATATTAGGCCAACATGGCTCAGGTTCTACTTTCGGTTAGAAAAATATAATGAGAAGTGTCCAATTAGGGCTACTCTTCACAATAATTTGACAAGGAATTTCAACTAGAGCGAAGAAAATATTAGGGATCCAACACCCTGATGCCCTTTATCACAGCGTAGAGATGGATGAAAGTTTTGATAAATTATGGAATGATGAGCATCCTAATTCTAATGCAAGTGATGATGAAGATATCGACCCGAAGGAGGCTGAAGCTTTTGGGGAAGAAAAGGGGAAGGAAATGGAAGTATAGATGACCTCAACACAATTGAAAGAGAAGGTGATGAAGCAACCTATCAAGGTTCCTTCAAATGTGTGGGTGAACATATCATGTGTGAGGGCTTCACTGAATCGCACCTAGACCACAAAAAGAACAAGAACAACCTAGCAGAAATAGTCAGAGGCTATAAACATGGAAGACTCGCCACCCATCAAATGACAGTGCATAGAGGAAGCTTCTAGAGAGGGTTTGCAGGAGCTCGAGGCAAGCCAAGAGCTTGCAACAAGCCAAGGATCACAATCATCTGCACCATAGGTATTTTTTGTTCCCTCTTCTCTTGCTTCTCAATCTTTAGTTTCTCCTATTGTGTCTACGGTGCCCCTCACTTCTAGTGTCGGCCCTTCCTTCTCCAATTCTGCTACAATGGTTGTAGGAGGCTTCTCAAAATTCTCCTAGGTGAGACCATTTTCCTTTACTCCTCTGTAGACCTTTCCACCTTTCGCCTCATCCCAATCCACATCCGCTATCACTTCACATCTTGTCTCTGTGGCCGCCATTGATACCCCTCTTGCTACTATTGTGTCGACCCCGACCTAGTCTACCTAGCAGGTGGAATCTGCCATGAATCTACTTCCATCACCACTTCCCTTGAATCCCCCTACTAGTTCACAAATCGGGCTTTGGAATATTCCTCCTTTCTCCTCGCAAAAAGTCAATCTTTCGAGGAAGAAATCACCCAAAACCACTACCCTCTCATTCCCTTTCACCCTTCCTCCTAGTGCACCTTTCGTAGCTGGACTCATACGGTTGCCGAAAAAAATTTTGTTAGAGGGTGATGAAACAAAACATGCACGAGTTATTAGGGTCCTAAAGCAAAAGGCAAAGGATGGTAAAAATTCAATAGAGCCAAAGGTGCAAACTATTTTCAATGAGGCTCAGCAATCACTGTATTTAAAAACCATGTACCCAACCATCATCAAACCACAAGGAGAGATGCAGCCTGATGATTACAACATGTATTCCATGGGACTCAATCTGAGAATAGCCCAACTATAGGACAAAGTTGAGCTCATGGAGGAGACACACTGGGTGGTGACCACCAAATTCCTCAAGTCTGGTCACTAGTTGAAGAAAAGAGAAGAAGAGATGAGAATTATCAAGGAGAGAGTCGAGGTCTTGCTAGTGAAGCAAAAATCAAGGGATGCAGAGTTTGTGCGCTTATCACAGTAAGCAGAGACAGAGTAGGTTAAACTCTGGGAGGAACTCACAAAGTTCCAATCCTATGATCCCAACCTGGTCGTCGAGTTGTAGTGAAAAAACCAAGAATATCAGGACCAGTTGGCCCCAACAAAACAAGAGATGCAACAAAGGAATGAGGATTTTGACCATCAATGTGCTCAATTAGAACATCAAATGTAGCAAAAGGACGCAGACTTTGAGGCCCAATGGACTCAACTAGAGAATGAAATCTAGGAAATGAAGTCTTCCCTTAAGAATGAATCAACAAACAAAGAATGGTTCAAAGCAAACTGGCTCATAGAATCAATCACCTTGTAGGGGCAACTCTCCATGGTGGACCAAAGGATTGCAGAGCTAATGCATAATATTGGATTGAGGGATGCAAAAATTGGCATTTTGAAGGGCTTTGCCCAACCTCCTGTTGGTCAGTTGGACCTCCTTCTAGTGGCCCAACAATTGTATATCTCATATTGGGATAAGATCAAGGAATTCTACCTAACTTTGCAGCCCACACTCCAATTCATGGAAGAAGCATCAAATTTGAGAAAGGAGATTTGTAGAGAAATCAAGCAGTTCCCGTAATTCATTGCGAACAAATTTCTAGAGGTGGAGAAGTTGCTTGATAAAATATACACGGTGCCAAATGAAGATTTGGTAGGTGCAAGGATCAAGGACCGTAGGTCAGCTACCATGACATCAAAGTAGTTTATCTAATTCCATACAGCCATTCTCCATGCTCACAATTGCTCTACCACATTGGGCCAAACTATGAGTAGCATACGGGAAAAAATTTCCCAACTCACTCAAATGGGCTTGCCTTCTCTATTTCTTTTAGATGATACAGTGGCCTCCATGAAGCACATTGCATCAAAACTTGAGGACAAGCAGTGGGATACATCCATTTTCCAAGGATTTAGTCAACTTCCTACAACTGAGGATATTGAGGGTGTTACCCATCCAATTATGTGGTTTCTCTTTCAACTCGAATTCGAGTCTGGAATATCAATGAATTTTCCTTTCAAAGAGGTGATCGATCTCCACGAGGCATAAGAGAATTTGTGTGCTTTTCCAATGCCATCCAAAGATGACTAGCTGCCTCTCCAGACCACTTTATTGAAGCTTTGAATTTCGTGGCCCGATGGATATGACTCTGGTCTGTAGAACCAAAAAAAATTGGGTTCTTCATTCCATAAGTGAAATGCCCCTGGTAGCCGCCAAAACCTGTGGATATTAAATCTTCTGAGCTACCCTTCAGGTTATTTTTGTTTTTCTTGGGTAACATCAACGCCCCATACTTTGCATTCTCCAACCCCCTTTATGAAAAGCTTCATCTAACTATTGTCATGTGTCCATTATGTGCTCCTCACAAATATTTCTTCATGTGCTCTTCTAACAACTCCCACCATGCTTCCACATGTGCACATTGTGAGCACTTCATCGGTTGCATCCCTTCACTTTTTATTGGGCCTTGTCTGTGTGCCACATAGCATCTATTCACTTACACTTTTTGGTGGACCCCACAGACAATGGTGTTCATAGAGAATGCCTCCACGTGTCTTCACCACATAGTTTTCATCACAAAGGGGGAGGAATGAACCTTGGGATCCAACCTATTGCCACATGTCTCTTTTGGGACTTCATCGAGAAGAATTAAGGAGCAAGCAACGAGCCCCACCAATATTTCCACTTGTTCTAACTGCCTTCATGGGAAAGCAACACATGTTGGCAATATGTTATGCTAGGACCACTACCATCATTTGCAGGGGATGTGTCTGGTTCCTAAGTGACCACATTCCATGCTTAGAATCTTTTTTTTTGCAACAACCAAAGGAAATCATTGCTCTAAAGATTGTTGCTCATGATTCAAATATCTTTTTTGTTATCAGCCTGCCAGGCGGTGGGATTTTTATCTATAAATACTGCTTCTTCTTTTGAAGAATGGGTTTGAAACTTACAAGAAAATTTGTGGAAAGACACCAGGCCTCTTGTATTGTTTTAGCTTATTGTATAAGATTCACAGATTGTTCCATTGTTCATCCTTTATGTTTCTTGACTATTTGATAAAGCTTTATACTATGCCATTATTATATTGAGTAATTTATTTGCAAACTTCTATAATTTTAATATAAGCTTTTTGATTCAGACCATGTCTTTGACTCTTCTTTTCAGTAAATGTATGGAAGCAAATTTTTTTCATTGAGGAAATTTTTCAAGTTTCCATTTTAATTTATGTTATTCTGGGACATAGCAGATTGTTGAATGACCCTTAAATCATATCTAACATATAGGTTTATCATGCCCATATCTACTTCTTGGCGCATCACCTTAGATAATTTTATATTCATTTGCTTCTACCCTTTCAACCCCTAATTACAGAAGAATTCAACTTCTTTAAAAACTCATAGGTCACTTAGTTTAGCAAAATAGGTCCCTCCTTTAACTAAGTTTCACAGAAGACTATTACCTTGTCTTTTTTTGGCATCAACATATACCATCTTCAACTTTGAAACATATCCAAAGTCGGTCATCCATCATTAAATTAAAATTAGGTTGGCACCAAAACATCCTAGGGTGGAATTAGAATGAGGGCGGCCCAAACACACGCTTAATGAGGACCCAAATAGGTCCCAACACACTTCATCAACTTCAAAAGTAGTGTTAAACACAAGGTCGACCAAACCAATAGAAAACACAAAACAATTAAGAACACACAACCCTTAGCATGATCAAATCCTTACAAACACAAAAAAAATATCTTCAACACAATCATAACAACTTAACTCTAGAACCACAAGTCATAAGACTCAACCAAAAATAAATTTGGACCAAGAACATTTCTCCCAGACCCCAACCAAAAACATAGAAAACCATAATTCACAACTAGTAAACAAAACTCACACCGTTCAATGAATTAGAAGCTAATAATCTGGATATAGGAGCTTCCAAAAGCCATGATCAACATATTTGAACCACACAAACATAGGAGAAAATCCTAGAGAATAATCTGGAGCAACCACTAAACACCTACAACATTCCTTCATTACATTTTTTTCAATATCTTTGACATATACAACCAATAAATTGCATCCATGATATCAATGACAGCAACAACCAATTGATAACCAATTGACTAGTTCACATCAATGACAACACCTTCATTCTTGCAACAATCTTCCCCTTTGTCATTGATGGAAATACATGATGTGAAAAACCATCAAAGACAACATACTAGCTCTAAACACACTTTTCATGATTTTTCTTTTTGTTTCTCCCCCTTAATAGATAATATTTTTCACATGATCATTTTATCCATCTCATCTTCTTCCTCTCCCCCTTTAACATTAATGGAAAAGGAAAAGGATATTTTACATTGATTTCCCCTTTGACATTAAAAATATAATACTCATACAATGACAACACATGACACTACCTACTCCCCTTGAGAGGTAGCCACCAAAACATCAGTCCAAAAGAAAGATAGATCCATAGACTCACCAGACTAATGCATATCCATATGCATCTAGTTCAAGAAATGAGTGG
Source organism: Sequoiadendron giganteum (assembly GCA_007115665.2). Classification (NCBI taxonomy): domain Eukaryota; kingdom Viridiplantae; phylum Streptophyta; class Pinopsida; order Cupressales; family Cupressaceae; genus Sequoiadendron; species Sequoiadendron giganteum. Next base: position 388,415,908 of record CM021103.1, on the reverse strand, counting down.
CAATAACCCCTAACTTCTCTCAGAGATACCTAAAACCTAAAAGTATATTTAGGAAGATCCTTCATAAATATATCAACAATCTAATCCTTTGTAGGTACATACTCAAGCTTTACTTCATTCTCAACAACATTCTCTCTCAAGAACTGATACCTAATAGATATATGCTTTATTCTCGAGTGCATCACTGGATTCTTTAAAATATTAATTTCACTTGTGTTATCATAAAAGATAGAAACAGGACCATCATACACAACTATGGTATCTTTCAATGTTTGTTTCATCCATAAAACTTGTATACAACAAGATGCAACAACAATATACTCAGCTTCAATAGTAGATAAGGAAACTGAATCTTGATTTTTACTCAACCATGCCATCAATCTACAACCAAGAAAGAATGCACCACCACTTGTACTTTTTTTTGTCATCTACACATCCAGCCCAATCTACATTTGTATAAGCACTTAGTGTAAATTCAGTATCCCTAAGATTCCATAAGTCATAATCCAGAGTTCCATTCAAATATTTGAATATTCTTTTAATAGTAGCAACATGTGTTTCCTTAGGATCTTCTTGAAATCTATCCACAAGACAAACAACATGCATGATATCTAGTATAGTAGCAGTCAAATACAACAATCCACCAATCATAGATCTATACTTGCTCTAATCAGAATTAGGTGAATCATCAGCTTTACCTAATTTATAATCAGTCGCCATAGGAGTGCATACTAGTTTGGAGCCATCCATCCCAAACTTCTTCATCTCTTTCACATACTTTGACTGTGAAATAAAAATCCCTCTGTTTGATTGATTGTAGCCCAAGAAAGAAATTCATCTCTCCAAACATAAACATCTCAAACTATTTTTTCATTTCTTTTGCAAACAACTTACACATAATTTCATTTCCTCCAAATTAACATCCACCTGATAGACCTTGAAATATTTATGAGTAGAAAACACTAAAAAAATCTTATAGCTTCCATTCTTTCCACCGGAGAATTTTTTTCCTAAAAATCTATGCCTTCTACTTGTGAGTAATCCTTACACACAAGCCTTGCTTTGATTTTGATCACTTCTCCATTCTCATTCAACTTATTTCTGAATACCCACTTTGATCCAATAATATTTTCATCTGGTATTCATGGGATAAGTTCCCAAGTTTGATTCTTCTCAATCTACATAAGTTCTTCTTTCATAGTTTTCATCCAATGCTCAGCTTTACATGCTTCACTTACAGTCTTTGGTTCAATATCATAAAGTAAACACAAATTTACCTCACCAATAGCAACTCTACTTCTTGTCAATACTCCTTTTGTCTTGTCTCCAATGATTTGACTTTCTAAATGATTTTTATGCACATATCTAGGTGTCTTGGGGAAAACCACCAGAGTTTCTTCTTATTTTTCTTCATTCTTCTTCTCTTGCTCATCCTTTTCTTGTTCTTACACAACTTCTTCAATCCTTACGCAATCAGGTTCACCATATACATATCCATCAACGTCATTTGAATTCTTCATTGCTTCATCAACCTTGACATTTTTAATTTCTACAATCTTCCTCGGTCTTTTATTGAAACATTTGTAAGCCTTTCTTTTAGTAGAGTATCCAAGAAAAATACCTTCATCACTTCTTGATTCAAACTTCCCTAATTTTTTTTCATCTTGTTTGATATAACATTTTCTTACAAATACCTTGAAGTACTTAACAGTAGGAATTATTCCTCACCATAGCTCATAGGGGGTCTTTGTACTCTTTTCTCTTGCCTAAACTCGATTGAATACATAAAAAATAGTGTGAATAACTTCTCTCCAGTAAACTTTCGATAGACCAAGCTTAGTAATCATTGATCTAGCAGCCTCTTGAATTGTTTTGTTCTTTCTTTCAACAAATCCATTCCATTTAGTTCTCAAAGTAGATAAATGTCTTTCACCTTGTAGACTTCTCACTCTTGTAGGACCACAAAGATCTGTATGAACTAAATCCAATAGTCTAGTAGTATGTTGTTCCTTTGATCTGAAATTTCTTCTTGATTGATTCCCAAACTGACGATTCCTGCAAATAACATTAATAGGCTTTGTAATCCTTGGTAAATCTCTCACGACCTGCACTGCACCGATCATCGCCAAGTTATTAAAAATCATATGACACATTCTCTAATACCACAACCAACTGTCATTAATCTATCATAAAGCATCATCCATCAACACCCTTAAGTTGATAGATATTTCCTTCAAATTTCTTTCCTGTAGCAATCACTATTCTGGAATCTTTCCTGAATTCACATCTTTCATCCTTAAATACAAGATTATATCATTTACTACACATTTTTCCAACACTCAAGAGATTATGCCTTAAACTCTTAACATATTTGACATCATTAGTATTATGCTTGGTATAAAAACTTACTGAACCAATCCCAAAAATCTTAGCACCAGTATCATCTCCAAACATAGCTAAGCCTCCATCATATTTTTCAAGTTTACCAAGCTTACTCTTATCACCGGTCATGTGATGTGAACAACCACTATCAAAAACCCAATAGTTCTTTTCTTGTTTAGCATGTAGGGTAGAGATTATCGTACCTTCATTTTTCTCCTTCTTCGGAGGGCATTCCTTCACTTGTTTTTCAGAATTAGTAGAAGTAGGTTCATCTTTTATAGACAAGAAAAAACATTCATTTTCATCAGGATCTCCATAATTAGATTCCTCATCAGATATACTAGCATCCTCATTCACATAATATTCTTTATTGATCTTCTTACCTTTCTTTTCTTTATCATATCTTTGTTTATTCCTCTTAGCTCTTTCTAGATACCTCAAAGCATTTAAAGGGTAACTTACCTTCATAGTTTCTGGAGCCTTTCTTCATCTTTCTCACAAAGTTAGCTTCTACTGCATCAAGATTTTCTTCATCTGAATCTTTAGCTTTTGTATCATTAAAATAAATTTCTAATTTGGATCCATTTCTCAAATTCGATTTCCTCATCTCATAAAATGTCGTATTTCCCAAAAAATTATCTTTAGTGTAAGTCTTATAATCTATATGTTCTTCAATAGCACATACCTTTTCACTATAAGCATCAGGGAGAGTTCTAAGAATATTCTTTAAAATCCTAGATTCATCTATTGTAGCACCAAGTCCTCATATTCTAGCTACTACCTCATCTAATCTCTATACATAGGCTTTAACATTCTCATCTTCAAACATATGTTGGAGCTCAAATTGAATCTCCAAATTCTACAACTTTTCCTCTTTGACCCTTTCATCTCCTTCATGCACCTTTTCCAAAGCATCCTAGACTTCCTTAGCAATCTTCAAATTTTGAACTTTAATCAACTCAAAGTGTACAAAACCATTCTTCAAAATGTATTTCACCTTATTATTTTCTTCATATGCCTTGATCTAATCAACCGTACTCAGACCATTAGCAATAGGAGTGTAAGCATTCTTGTAATATTTCAATCTTCAAATTTTGAACTTTAATCAACTCAAAGTGTACAAAACCATTCTTCAAAATGTATTTCACCTTATTATTTTCTTCATATGCCTTGATCTAATCAACCGTACTCAGACCATTAGCAATAGGAGTGTAAGCATTCTTGTAATATTTCTCCACATCATATCCACAATACTCTAGAAATTCTTCCATCAATATTTTCTAGATAGCATAATTAGTTCCATCGAACCTCGAATAATCATGAGTAACTTTTCCAATCATCTTGGACCTTCCTTAAGCGGTTAAGCTCTTCTCCAAGGAACCAAGCTCTGATACTAATTTTTAAACATGAAAACTAAGGGGGGTGAATCACTTGTACGAAATTTAAACTTTTATAGCATTCACCAAAACTTAGATCAATCACAAATCCTTAATTCTACTAGAATGATTAAACATTAAGTGCAAGTACAAAAACTGAAAAACCATCACACAAACACAACAACACCATATTTACATGAAAAACCCAATGAGGGAAAAACCATGGTGAGAATTAACTCACACTATAGAGAATATCAAATTAATTACAAAGGCTCATTGCCCAAACAAGGACACTGTTCGAATCAAGACTCACTGTCCAACAAGGTTAACCACCCAAAGGGATCACTACCACAGAGATACAAAGAAGATAAAAGAGATATTTTATAGAGAGAATAAAATCTCAATGCAACAAAGATTTCCACCACAATTTACTCAGCCACTTGTAGACATGTACGAATGATAGAGTACACCTTCTCCTCACTACATCCAAAAACTCAACATTCATAATTTGCACTGATCTATCACACTTGCATCACACACACACACACTGATTCACATCTATCTACTCTATTTATTTGCACTTATCTCTTGCCATTTTTTCACCACTAACTCATCTTGTATTTGTAGCATATTCAGCTTTGAAACTATTAGAAACCAAGATCACCTACATGCAATCACCTGTCACATGAAAAAGACATGCAGAACCAAAGAAGATGTTCTGTAAACCTCAAAGTAAGAATGCATTATTGAGAATCAATTATTACAAAGAGATCAATCCTTATGAAGGAGATCAAGAAACCATAAAAGGGAAACCCTAAATGAAACCCTAGTGTGCACACTTAATAATTAATCAATTATTAATGTGCTTAAGTTTAGCTTAAGCAACTAAAGGAATAAGTGACTTAATTAATTAACCAGTATGATATAATTAGAAATAACTTATTACTCTAACACCCCCCCTTAAGATGAACTTAGGAAGAAGCTAAAACACTAGAAGAAGATGCATGCAAGCAAGGATGGGTCTCGACAACTAGGCCTAATCAGGTACCCATTTACAAATGCAATAATGAGGTAGAGAAGGAAAACCCAATGGGACAAACCCCCCTACAATGAGATGACATGCTACAAAGAAGCATTGGAAGAACATTGTAGAGTAACACTGGAACCGCAATCTGACAAGCAAGGAAAGATACTTTTGTCTACAAGAAACCATATCGGAATCATAATAATGCAACAGCAGACCCGATACCATGAAACACTCAAAAACTCCAAACGGAAACAACCTTGGAATCTATGAAGTAGCAGTCGATTATTGAATGATGTATTACTGAAAAGGAAGTGCAAAGATGCAAGGTGCACTCTCCCAACTGCCAAAACATCCAAGTAATCTCCAAAACACCCATCAGGCCAAATCTGGATTAGCAAAAAACTTGGGACATATACAGAAAAAAGTGCATGGACAGCAACATAGAGCTCCTCAATAACTTTCCAACGCCGCAAAGATAGCAAAAATCGGAGATCGTGGCAAAAAGTTATGAGCTCGAAAGCATAAAATAAACATCTGACTTCAAACATAAATAAATGTTGTAAAACAAAAAAATACTATAAAATAAACTATACCACAGGAAATTTTTCAGAACCAACTTTCCGGTGATATCTCGTTTGCCCAATTTCGATACCATATGCCCAAGTTATGCCAAAAACAAAAAAACTGCTCTTTGAAGGCAAATTAGGACTAGGAGGGGGCAAAGAGGTCGTATGGCCAATGACGTCATGCTGACATCAACACTTCACTGGAAAAAATTTGACGGCCATCTAGCCATCGCCACAAAAAAAACACCCCCCCTACATAAAAAAATATGACAGAGCCCCTGGTCACTGATATGACCAGGGGTTGGGTACTAGAGTTGGCCGGGGGTCGAGCGCGGAGCTCCCAGTCCCCCATATGACCTCAGTCGAGCTGCCAAGTGCCCGCGGGGGCTAGCTAGGACCGGTGACGAATTTGGAGCTGGGCCGCTGGGTGGAGTGTGGGTGGCGCTTGGGTGGCCGCCGGGCGGTGAGCGGGCGGCACCCAAATTTTACATGAGTCGTGCAAAATTCTTTCCAAAAACCATGTGAAAATTGATTATTTTTGCATTTTTTTAAAAATTATGCCTCGTGAAGCGTGCCAACGAGGTCATACGGCTTCCTTGGCAAAAATTTTTTCCTTCTAGATCAACTAGTCCAAAATTAATGATTTGACAAGAATTTCCAGGGTTTTGGGGCGCTGTGAATGCGATGGCGACGTCCGTTTGAGCCCAAAGTATCCCGAAAAATTGGCTACCCCCAAATCTTGCAAAAAAGATGCCTGTGGAAACCCTTGGACTTGAAACTCACTAAAAGGCCATATCTTCAGATTACGAACAGGCAGCTGCAAGTCTGGAGCTCTGATACCATGTTAGAAACCAAGATCACCTGCATGCAATCACCTGTCACATGCAAAAGACATGCAAAACCAAAGAAGATGTTCTATAAACCTCAAAGTAAAAATGCATTATTGAGAATCAATTATTACAAAGAGATCAATCCTTATGAAAGAGATTAAGAAACCCTAAATGAAACCCTAGTGTGCACACTTAATAATTAATCAATTATTAATGTGCTTAAGTTTAGCTTAAGCAACTAAAGGAATAAGTGACTTAATTAATTAACCAGTATGATATAATTAATTAAGTGTAATAACTTATTACTCTAACACCCCCCCTTAAGATGAACTTAGGAAGAAGCTAAAACACTAAAAGAAGATGCATGCAAGCAAGGATGGGTCTCGACAACTGGGCCTAATTAGGTACCCATTTACAAATGCAATAATGAGGTAGAGAAAGAAAACCCAATGGGACAAACCCCCCTACAATGAGATGACATGTTGCAAAGAAGCACTGGAAGAACACTGTAGAGTAACACTAGAACCACAATTCGACAAGCAAGGAAAGATATTTTTGTCTACAAGAAACCATATCAGAATCATAATGATGCAACAACAGACCCGATGCCATGGAACACTCAAAAACTCCAAACAAGAACAATCTTGGAATCTATGAAGCAGCAGTCGATTATTGAAAGATGTATTACTGAAAAGGAACTGCAAAGATGCAAGATGCACTCTCCCAACTGCCAAAACATCCAAGTAATCTCCAAAACACCCATCGGGCCAAATCTGGATTAGCGAAAAACTTGGGATAGATACAGAAAAAAGTGCATGGACAACAACATAAAGCTCCTCAATAACTTTCCAATGCCGCAAAGATAGCAAAAATCGGAGATCATGGCAAAAAGTTATGAGCTCAGAAGCATAAAATAAACATCTAACTTCAAACAGAAATAAATGCAATAAAACAAAAAAATACTATAAAATAAACTACACCACAAGAAAGTGCTCGGAACCAACTTTTCGGTGATATCTCGTTTGCCCGATTTCGATACTGTATGTCCAAGTTATGCCAAAAACAAAAAAATTGTTGTTTAAAGGCAAATTAGGGCTAGGAGGGGGCAAAGAGGCCGTACAGCCGATGAGGTCATGCTGATGTCAGCCTTCACTGGAAAAAATTTGACATCCATCTAGCCGTCGCCACAAAAAAAATGCCCCCCTGCATAAAAAAATATGATAGAGCCCCTGGTCGCTAATATGACCAGGGGCTGGGTGCTAGAGTTGGCCGGGGGCCAGGCGCGGAGCTCCCGGTCCCCCATATGACCTCGATCGAGCTGCAAGGTGCTCGTGGGGGCCAGTTGGGACCGGCGACGGATTTCGAGCTGGGCCGCTAGGCAGAGTGTGGGTGGCGCTCGGGTGCCCGCCAGGCGGCAGGTGGGTGGCGCCCAAATTTTACACGGGTTGTGCAGAATTCTTTCCAAAAACCATGCGAAAATTGATATTTTTTGCATTTTTTAAAAAAAATTATGCCTCATGAAGCGTGCCAAGGAGGTTGTATGGCTTCCCTGGAAAATTCGTTTTGCTTTTCGGATCAACTAGTCTAAAATGAACGATTTGACAAGCGTTTCTAGGGTTTTGGGGTGCTGTGAATGCGATGGCGATGTCCGTTTGAGCCCAAAGTATCCCAATAAATTGGCTACCCCCAGATCTTGCAAAAAAGATGCCTGTGGAAATCCTTGGACTTGAAACTCACTGAAAGGCCATATATTCAGATCACGAACAAGCAACTGTAGGTCTAGAGCTCTGATACCATGTTAGAAACCAAGATCACCTGCATGCAATCACTTGTCACATGCAAAAGACGTGCAGAACCAAAGAAGATGTTTTGTAAACCTTAAGGTAAAAATGCATTATTGAGAATCAATTATTACAAAGAGATCAATCTTTATGAAGGAGATCAAGAAACCCTAAAAGGGAAACCCTAAATGAAACCCTAGTGTGCACACTTAATAATTAATCAATTATTAATGTGCCTAAGTTTAGCTTAAGCAACTAAAGGAATAAGTGACTTAATTAATTAACCAGTATGATATAATTAATTAAGTGTAATAACTTATTACTCTAACAGAAACATATCCAAAGTCAGCCATCCATCATTAAATTCAAATTAGGCTGGTGCCAAAATATCCTAGGGTGGAATTAGAATGAGGGTGACCCAAAAACATGCTTGATGAGGACCCAAATAGGTCCCAACCCACTTCATCAACTTTGAAAGTAGTGTTCAATATAAGTTCAACCAAACTGGTGTACAACACATAGAAAAATTAAGCACACACAAATATTAGCACAATCAAATCTTTCCAGACACCAAAATTATCTTCAACATGGTCATAAAAACTTAACTCTAGAACTACAAATCATAAGACTCGACAAAAAATAAATCCAGACCAACAACATTTCTCTCGGACCATAGCTAGAAACAAAGATACCATAGTTCACAACTGGTGAACATAACTCACACTGTTCAATGAATCAGAAGCCAAGAATTTGGATATAGCAACTTCCAACAAGCATGATCAACATATATGAACCACACAAACATAGGAGAAAATCCCAGAGCAACCATTGAACACCTAAAACCTTCTTTCATTATAATTTTCTCAATATCATCGACATATACAACCAATAACCTACATCCATGATAATAATGAAAATAGCAACTAGTTGATGACCAATTGACCAATTGACATCAATGAAAATACCTTCATTCTTGCAACAATACTATGTAATGGTTGTATATATTAATGTGCATAATTTATTATACTTTGGTCTATACTTCTTGTTGGAGTACAATGAACACTGAGAGGGGGGGTGAATCAATTTTCATACAAATTCACATAAATTTAAAAACAACTATTATAAATTGCATGTTTAAACAAGATGAGGCATAACTGAAATGAATAGACAATGTTAATCATGGAATCATATGAGAATGACACAAAGAATTGTCCTGAGTGGAAAACCCTCTTGGGGAATAAAAACCACTCAAAATGTATCACTGGCTTAATTTGATAAAAATTGTTGTTTACAATGCCTCACTGGTAATACTATCTCACTAATAGATTTTTCAATGGCTCGCTGGCTATAATTCACTATTCACAAACACCATTTGAATTTAATACACAAAGTATCATCTTTTTTTCTCTCTATAACATCCTCTGATCTCACATCACTTAATATTTAGAGGCAAAGATTCAAGTACAACATAATGATGCATATATATATGCTTGTATATGCAACACTATGAGATACTTCTAAAATTGATCAACTTAACAAAGCAGTGAGTGTGCTATCAATACCACTCTCATTTACAAAATATGAATCAATAAAATGCCTCATACAATCTGAGAATAATATTCCATTTCTACTCAATGCAATGAATGAATTCAATGAAACATATGTAATGTTCAAAATCCTTAAAGAGAAAATGAACTGAAGACTTCATAATTGTCCTGCAAAACTGTCCTACAACCTCCTTTACCAAATAACTATCTTACAAAAATTGACACAACAAAACCACAAGGATTAACAAGAAACTAACATATACAACCCATGCAACCAAAAAAATATATAGATTGCAATCAAGCAAAAAAACCAAAAACTCTTTGACCCTCAACACTCGAAAACAAAGACTTAATATTTTACAAAAACCAACTAGTTACAGATTGAAGAAATAAATTTTTTTTGACACCAACCTGATATAAATAACACAAGATAAGACAAAAATACAAAGCATTTAAACCATCAAGATAATCATAAGCAGTGCCAATGGAGCCTTTGACTTTTCTGCCATACTCTCTATTCCCTTTAACATTCACCATGGTTGCGCCACAAACCCTAGCAAGCATTTTATGTCCTAGCTCAAAATAATGAAACACATTAACTTGCAAAATGAGTTCGACAACAAGACTTTCATTATTTCTTTTATGACATATTATACATTGAACCCGATGGGATTTATTTTCCCTTTTTATCACAATGTCTTTGAGCATAATAATACCTAGCTCTTTGCCTTTGTGTTATCACAACCTTTGCATTAGGTATTAGAGAAAATTTCTCAATGAAACTAGTATGCTCTGCAATTATCCTCTTTCTCAATATTCCAATGAAATAATCAAATGAACCATGACCAAAGAATATATTTGTCTAACCTGTCAAATGTGATGGAAAGTATATGCATCTTGATGTGAATAAGACCACATTTAAAAGACACTATGTATAATGGTTTAGTAACCTCTGAATCATTACAAAATTGAATAAGCTTGTATGCTTCTTATATATCAACATATGATTCACAAAAATAGAGAACATTATGAATATGATGAAATTATACCACTGAATAACTATCAACCAAATATCACCTATACCAATGCTCATATAGACCTTTCACCTTGAAACCTTTCCATATTTGACTTAATTCCTAAACAAAAATGTTAATGGGGTCAACACTTCTTGCATATCTAAGTTCTCCATTTTTATTGCATCACATCAAGATAGACTACATATAAAAAAATATTAAACCTTAGACTCTAGTCACACACATTCATTTTCCTTTTCCAACAACTTTAACTTTTCTTCCAAATCTTCATTCTTCTTCTTGACCTCATTAAACAACTTCAATTTTTCTTCTAACTCTTCATTTTTTCTTTAACATTATCCATTTCTTTTCCAATATTATCAATTTTTAATAAATATTTTGATCTTTTTTTTTAAAACTCCTTTAAACTTGCTACCAATCTTGAATTATATTTCTTTATTTCTATTGATTCTTCTTCCAAAAGATATTTGTATTTCTTTACTCTTTTCTCTATCTTTCCCATTAAAATAAATAATTTTGGTTTATCTTGCTTTATACACTTAACTATGATTTCAATACAATGATTTAGATCACCTTCTTCTTTTCAATAGCTTCATATTCCTTCACTCTTCCATGATTTCCTTTGATAGACTAGATCCTTCAATAGCTGGAGCTGTATCTATTTCCTCTCATTGAGATTTATTTGTGATATGATCTCTTTTCAATGATCTAGTAGGTTGGCTAGTTTCAAAAATAACTATGAACCTTGATTGGTAGATTTTGGACATTCAAATCGATAGCCTACTTATTTTCCTTTCTCTATGATTGAACAATATACTTTCATTGATAGCTAAAAACTCCTTGAGTGGGATTCACCTTCTCAAATTGATGTCTTAGACTATGACCATGTCTCCTTTCCTTGCACACTAACCTCTTGCAGATCACAATTCTATTATATAGGTATCATTTTTTATCCTATGATATATGGCTTTGATAATTTAGATTTAATACGATTTCTTGTCTAATGTTTTGCACCTCTTATTTTTGGCAATAACTTACATGCTATGATCAATTTCCTTTGGTTTTCACAATAAATCTTCTTTATCAAGTGAAAATTTGCATTTGGTCTGGGTAGCAACTATTGTCTTCTCCAATAATACGACTTTTTAAGAACAGTGGTTGATGCAATGATTTTCTCTTTCCCACAATCTTCTTTCTCTCGATGCCTGTCATCTCCAATTAAAATTACCTCTCAGATGTGCCCTCTGATGCGATCTATATTTGGAAAATTCTTTGATCTTCCATGATCTACTTATACAATTCAAAAATCTTTGGTGACTCAACAAAATAAAACAACAAACAACATTTTAGCAAAAATGATGCTTCACTTTTTTTCCTTCCATCTCTATTTTTTTCAAGCTCTTCAAGTAATGGCTTCTTTGTTGGAAAGTGATTCATGAGGGTCGACCCACAATATTGTGTCCCACTTTTAGTCAAGTTGGACATTAATATCAACATTTTTTAATAAAATTATACTTTACAAAACCTAGAGCAACTAAACCATTATTAATTTGGAGATGATGTGAAATAATGATTTGTGAGGATTTGTGTGGAGATTCTAAATACATTTAAAAAAAAATTGTAAATATTTTACATAACTCTTAATAACTTATTTTTATAGTTAAAAATATTTTTTTTAAATGGCATTTATGTCATCACAGAAATTTTTTATTGAAAGGATAAAATTATAATTTTTAAAATATAGATTTTTAACATTAGTATCTAGTGCAAGTATGTTTTTTCATAATTTTTTGTTGGATATTTTTTTAATTGTTTTTTGAAGTAAAAGTAATTATAATCTACACATGGGTGTATGTCATCACACATAACTTGTTTTGTATGTATTGACATTATTTTTTTACTTTTTTGCTATAACAAAAACATCAATACCTAGTGCACATATATTTTTAGAATTTTTTTCTCTATTTTTTAATTTTTCCACTTGTGTGAAACAAATACCTTGTTGTTTAGTGAAAAATAACATTCACAACAAATATAATATAAATATAATAATAAAATTTAAAATTATACTTTTTGGAAAGCATATAATAAGGGCTACATACTTACAAAACATAATTTCTAAATGACTTTATTTAATCCCTCAAAAGGTAAAGAAAAAATTTTCTTCTAGAATTTTGATAGGTGTGAAGGAGACTCCATTGTGGGTATTGTTATGCCTTGCATAACCACCCCATCTTTTGCCTTGGTCAAAATGGGTACCCCTTTGTTATTTTTGTACTTAGTTGTTTTTGAAACAAAGTTTGGAGTCTAGTTTTGCCAATACTTTGTTTTTCTTTGGTTTCTCTGTCAGAATCGGAACCGAAACTAAATCAGGTTCTGAAATTTCTTTTGAAACTTGTTTTGCTTTCCATCCCGATGGTCTTTTCTTTATGTCTTTTTGTTTTGTATTTAGCGGACTCAGATTCGAAGTGGGGGTTAACTTAGTCTTTACCGAAGATTGCAAAATCATAATTAACTCCGCCCCTGCCTCCGCTATTTTGACTTTTGGTTTTGGTCTTTGTCTTTTTGTTTAGTTTTCTTATGTCGGTCTTTGTTTTACTTTTTGTCTTTGTTTTTGTGTTATGTTTGGTTGGCGGACCCGGAACCAGAATTGGAACGAAGTTTGGAAATTTCTCAAAAAGTTTTGAATCAGTTTCTATTTTAGTTCTACCCCCACCAGTTGCTTGGATCATTGAGTTTTTGACTGAAGTCGCACTGTTGTGAAGTGTTGGTTCACTTTCAGTTCTGACTCTGCCTTAACTGCGTATTAATGCATTAATGACAGTTGGTCATGTAGGTAGAAATCTTCATGTTTATCTTCATATAAGGGTTAAACTAGTCATTATTATCATTATTAGAAGATTGAAGAGCACGAAAGAGCAACGACAGAGTTCATTCGAGCGAAAAGATTGAAAGAGTAGAGGATTATTACGAACGGATCAATTCAGAAGGTTAGCTGCATTGTTGTGTTTCGAGGTAGGTTTTCTTGTTGTTGTTCTTCGTTTCATTTACTGTTGTGTGTTTTGCATATATGTTTGCCCGTACTTTGAATCACGTTGTTCTTATCATTTCATTTTAAACGTTCGTGATTCTTGGCATGTTGGTTTGAATGGGTCTTTTATATTGTGGTTGGGTTGTTTCTTTGTTTCTGTTTGTTTTTATTGTTAGTTCTTTCTATTTTTAGGGCACCGTCACTTTCACGTTTTAATCGTGATGGCGTCGTGTTGTTTTGGATTTGCAGTGGATTATATTAGGTTTAGGTTTTAAATGGTGATTAGTTAGATTAGAAGTTACAGTGAGGTAGAGTAGAGATTTACAGTGAGTTAGGGTAAATTGATTCATCATTTTTTTTACTTAGGGTTTTTTCCCGTTTGGTCTGGTAAAAATGGCAAGGTTTAAAATCTATGCCCTAGTTTTTATCGAGTTTGTTAGATTAGGGTTTTGTTGGTCTCTCTAATCACTTTAAATGATTAAAAAAATGATATCTTAGGATTCAGTCGTTCCCCATGGTCATATGAATGTAGTGTTTTTGAAGCCCCTTTTCATTTTTAAAGCAACCTCGGTTTTCATCATGAAGTTATATGTTAAAACAAAATCCTTGATGATGTCATGGTTAATCTAGGCGGAGACGGGATTAGAATTGATCTTGAACTTAAGAATTGTGTTTTATGAAAGTTATCGATTCCATTCTCATCCTATTTTTGGCTCCGTGTATAGCAAGAAGTCTTCTTTGGAAATCATGATCAACCTTCGGCGAAGACGGGATCGGAATCAATCTTAGACTTGAAAGTTCTATTTTGCAAAAGGTATCGATTCCATGTTTCATCTCGTGTCTGGCTCTGCACATAATGGGAAAGTCTTTCTTGAAAGTAACAATGACCAAATCGGAGGCGAAGGCAGAATGGAAATAGAATATGAAAAAATGAAAAATTCGAAGAAAAACAAATCCGTTTTTCATTCTGATCCCAGTTTCGATAACCTCCCCGACTCTGACTCCAAGCCTGTTCATTGTTACTGAAGTTTCTATATCAGTTTTTGCTCTGAGTCTGGTAGTGTTGTGAAAAGAGATTGTTTTAAGTTGTGGTTCTGCCTCCGGTGCATATATGAAAGGTATGGTTTTAAATTATGTTTTATGATAATATCTAAAGATCTAATTAAAGGTTTTGCTTGCAGGAAAGTTGAAAGATGTCAGGAACATCAAGGGAAGCTCCTCTGAGAAATCAACCGGTAGAAACATCAAAAGTAGCATCGAAACCAAAGAAGTTAAAGCCAGAACAACTGCCTTATACATTAAGGTATAATCACAAGAGTCCGGTTGTGAAGATGAGCAAGGTGGAATCAAATTGGTCTAATATCACTAACGCCAATTTAGGTCAATACAATTTTGAGGAATGATATTTAGAAGTGTTTGACAAGGATATTACATTGACTACAGAAAGAATTGCCAGCTCTGGGTTAGCTCATATCACCTTATTTCCTATATCTGTCCAATGCCCAGAGTTAATCATGACAGTAGCCAGTGCTTACAATCTTGCTACAAGATTATGCATGGATTCACAAGACAATGTGATTATTAATCTCACTCCTCAAGCATTTCAGACTATATTTGATGTGCAATCAAATGAGGCAGAGGCCTTGGAGCAATATAGTAAGCATAAGGGAATGAATAAATCTCACTTGAACAAGAAGTGGTTGAGGACGGAAAAGAAATCTCTAAGTAAACTTGCAGATCAGCCAAAGAGGGCATATTTCTATGAGGAGATAGCAAGGTTGATTGTGATGTTGTCTAGGGTGTTTGGAAAGAGAGATGCATTTTGCTTCAAGGAGTGGATGTTTCCTTTTATTCAGACTATTTTGAAAGGAGAACAACAGTTTGATTGGACAATGATTGTTTCTGGTGCCATACATGATCAGTTAACCAAGATTAGAGAAACCAAGTGTTTCTTCATGACTTCTTAGATTGTTTATGCAGCTGCAAGAGTGGGTGTTTTCCCAAGTTTGAACAGAGTGGGTGTAATGGGAGCCTTGGATGGACAAAAGAAGGTATGGGAGCACTATGATCAATTATCTCTTCAGGTTACTGAGACTCATTTTAGAAGAGTCAATGATGCATTTTTATATGTGGTCATCAATCAATTGAATGGAGATGCAGGATACAGGTTAAGTCAAGAAGCTATGGCGTTCATTGCTGAATGGGGAAATTGGTATATCTAATACCCTAAATTTACATACTTTAGGTTATTTGGTTTTGAAGGCCACCCACATTTACTTCCAAGGTGTTGCAGTAATAGGATCGTGCCAATGGAATGTGTATATCAAGCCATTGGAGTTAATGCTCAGTTCTGGATTAAGCATAAAACTAGATGCCATAAATTTCCCATGAAATTGAGTGAATATAGTTGTCAACATTTGAAGGGAGAAAAGGTCATCTATAATGAAATGATACAATTGAAATTGTGATTGTATACAGCTCGTAAGTATTTTGATCCAAAGAAGAAGATGTATGCTTTATTACCTTCGGTGTTCACAAGACATTTTAATTTGTTAGAATACTTTTGGTGTGATAGGCAAGATGAGTATGACTTGAGAAAGAAGAATTATGAAAGATTATCAGTCTCACTCATGTCAGAGCTTGGTATTAAAGAAAACATTCCTGACACCTTGGTGAATGATGGAATGGTGTTGGATCCATCCTATGAAGCATTGAATATTAGCACCAAGAACTTGGATCCAATTGATTGGGATGTTGAAGAAACAATTGATATCAAGAAGATTGGAAGGATAGTGTTGGATAGAAGTGTGCAATGGTTAGTGCTAAGAACTCAAGCTTCTCAAGGCCCAGTTCTTAAAAAGGGTAAAGGGTACAATAGAATTAAGAGAAAGACACCTCCCAAAGAGCCATTAGAATTTCTTCCTCCGGACATTGAAGAAATAGAACTTGAGGTGGGGGATGAGGGAGAGGAAGCTCAAGAAGGAGATGCTCTAGTGGGATTTTCTGGTTCAACACCTACTTTAGGTGAATCATCCGCCCAAGCCCCACTCACAAGAAAGAAAAGTAAAGAGGTTCAAGAAGGAGCTCTTCATACCATGGCTGAAGTTGCTAAAGGAAAAGAAGTGGAGGAAGAATTTGTAGAAGTTGAGACAGATTCAAATGAAACTTTCTCATAAAAGGATTTACAAGAAAACATGCCTTTAGAGGGGACTATTGAGCAAATTCTAACACAAGAAGAGAAATGGAAAAAATTTGAAGAGGAGAAAAGGAAGTCTGATACAAGGGTTGTAGTGGATAGACAAAAGGAAATGGAGGCAAAGGTACAAGCTGATGCTCTACTTCACCAGCAACAATTGAAGTCAAAACAATTTGAAGTTAAGGCAATAGATGATGAAGTAGAGAAGCACAGGAGGCACCAAGAACATAAGCTTAAAGTTAAAATAGAAAATGAAAAGTTAGAGCTGATACAAAAGATCCATGATCTTGAGGAGGAGAAAGCAAGAAATTGGAGGGAAAAGGAAATTATGGTTGCTAGGTTGAAACAAGTAGAAGAAGCTCGACAAAAAGAGGAAGAATCAGAAAAGATAAGGAAGGAAAAAGAGGTCGAAGAGCTAATTAGGAAGCAACAGGAAGAAGAAGCTGAAGCTGAAAAACTTAAAGCTTTGGAGGCAGAACGGTTAGAAAGGGAAAAGCTAGAGGCCTTAGAAAAAGAGAAATTAGAAAGAGCGAGAATAGAGAGGGAAGAATTAGAAAAGGAAAGGTTAGAGAAGGAAAAAATGGAGAAGGATCGGTTGGAAGAAGAGAGATTGAGAAAAGAAGAAGAAGACAAGAAAATGCAAGAACAAAAGGATAGAGAAGAGGCTGAAAGACTAGTGCAAATGCATATACTACAAGAACAACAAGAGAAAGCAAGGGTTGAATCCCAATCTCAAGTAAGTATGCATCCACCTTCTACAGTTATTGCTCCCTCTTCCTCTATGATGACTACTACTCCAAGTGCACCTACATGGCTAAAATTAGACCTACAAAAGAGAGCAGTAATACCTTCACAACCTCTCAATTGGGAGGATATGATGAAGGGAATTGAGTAGGAGAGGCCTAAAAAGAAGGCTAAAATTCTACATTCTACCCAACTCATAGACAAAGGAGAAATTGTTGCTGAATGTGCCATGCCGATGATAGAAAAGGAGGTAGGGGATATGCAGTTAACAGATTATCAGCTGAGTACGGTCAATTTGGGAAGACCCACTAGAAATCAGAAAATGAATTTGATTGATGTGGTGGCTTCAACGACTAAGTCAAGGATGATTAAGGACAAGCAAAAGAAGGATGAGCTTAAAGCTCAATTGGATCAGTTGCATTCATTCTTGAAGAGTGTCTCCTCTCCAAGGTCACAAAAAGTAGCAGCCATTGAGACTCCTGTTTTGCTAAGCAAAAAGGAGGTTGATGATTTGGTGCAGGTTAGAGGAAAGGCGGAGATGGTAGACAGGTGGATAGATAAATTGAACCAAGAGGTAGGAGAGGTTTTAGTGAAAGGATTTGAAGCCTACAAGGATACTGAAGGGTTGATTAAAGAGATGTATCAATACATTGAGGCATCAGAAAAGCAAGAAGAGGAATACAAAGAATACAATCAGAAGTTAGAAAAGGTGAGTGAATTGCCTCTAACAACTCTTCTGGAATAGCCTATACTTGAGGAAGACAAAAAGGATTTTGTAGAGAAAACTTCTCGTATACTCCGGTTTAGGACTGACTTTTTGTGTAAGCATAAGAATGAGATTCAAGAGACTGTAAATAATTTAACTAGGCAATTGGAAGAATTAGAAGCAGCTATTGCCATTATTGTAGATATAAATGCATTTACAAAAGAGGGCATGCCTTTTAATCAAATAAAGGAAAAGTGGGATGAAAGATTCCAAGGACTTATGCAAAAGGGAGATGATGGTGGAGAGTTGATGTTAGATCAACTAGTAGAGGTCAAAGAGGAGATAAAAGCTGCTGGGAGAGAGTTAATAAAGGTGAAAAGTATGAAGGAGTTTGCTGCAGCTGAGCTGGATTGGATTAAATTTGAAGATGACTGGATTGATGGGCCAGAGATGGATACTCTATAGCAAGTCTTCACCAGCTACGATGAGTTCCTAGTAGATCCATCTTCGCATGCATGAATCCTTACATGCATGATGTTCTCCTTCTTTGCATGTTGCATGCATACAGCAGTAACAATTTTGTGGGGCACATGACTTCTTTTCTTTTCTTCTATCTTCTATTTTTAGTTAAGACTGAAAGTCTAATGTAAGAACTCAAGATCAAATTGATCTGAGTTTCCAAGAGAGTCTAAATTCCTAAAAAGGTGGAAAGCCTAAAATAGAAGTGAGGTTCGAACTTTTTGTATATCTATAAATACCAGATGGGTATCATATTGTAAAGGTTGGCTAATTGAGAATTGAATTGGCTTACCTAATGCTAGGAGATAGAATTTTGTAGTGATTTTATAAAGATACAGTGTACTTGATCTTTTACAGTTAATAGAATTACAGGTTTACTCAAAATATGGTGTTCGGAATTAAATTGTTTGTTTGATAAGGCTGATAAGTTATGATCTATCTGTATGCACTGATTGTGCTGAACATAAGAGTTTCTTGAATGATGAAAGTCATTTGAAGGAATCAGATTTAAGGATCATCTTATTAGATTATCATTGAGTTAAAGTTATTAAAAAGTCTATTGATCTATAATTTTGATGATGATTGAATGTATGTTGTTTTGAAACCCTTGAAATATTTGTGAAGAGTAATTGTGAAGTTAATTAAGCACCTAAAATGTATGCAGTGGTATAGATTATGCTATAGACTATATCATCTTATGGTTTTATGATATGTTAGGAAACATTCATTGTTGAAGGTATATGTCTAGATACTAGATAAATTTGATTCATACTTATTGTTTTACCCCTTTGTCCTATCTTTTTCTTTTATTTGAAAACCCCATTGATCTACTAAAGCAGTCGGTAAAAATCAGTCATTGCTTGAACCTTCTGTTACCAGCACAGGCCCCTTGAATATTACAGTTGCATGAACCGATTGAGTGACACCAGACAGTTGAGAACCAACTACCGGGACCTTGAGAGTTAGGCTACTATATGTTGTCTTTCTTTTTTAGGAGAAATAGAGTAGAAATATTTTGTTTTAACGTTGTTTGTGTCATCTTCACCATCAACAAGTATGATTTAAGACTAGAGGGATTCTATCCAAGGTGATTTGATCTAAGGGGGTCTTATCTAACCCTCTTTAATTAAAACCCTTTATATGGAATCTCTCAAGGCTTAAATCATTAGTTTTTAAAAAAAATATGTGACTTAGGGAAAAAATCAAGATGTCCAAAGTTTGGGACCCATTATTTGGGATGACCCATGAGTCTCATTGGTATGCACAGTTCTTCTCCTAGTTCTCCCAGGTCACATGAGAAAGTTAGTAATTAACTATAATCTTGCATGAAGATAAAAATAATTGTATAAATATAGAATTTGCATGAGTTTGTAATATGCATGTAATATACAAAAACTTGTAATACAACATATATAAAGAGAGGTCATATGTAATTGATTTAATCATCAGAGAAATAAAAGTTGAAGCTTTGTGTTTGTGTTAAAAGATTTGTGTTTCATATTTCTATTATTGATTCTTGTCTATGTTTCAAATATACAATTGATATCAAATCAGAGTTTGTAAGATCGTGGGTCAACAAGAAAAGAAGTTTTAGATAATTTCAAAATAGAAGATCAAAAACTATCAATCGTAGGACTATAAGCATGAAGATATCAATTTTTTCTTCAATAAGTAATGTAGCATCTGTAGATGTTGTTGTTGCTTAGCAAGGAACCTTCCAAAGTCAAAGAAAGGGTTGTCGAATTGTTCATAAACCTATGTTGTTGAAGATAAAAACATGAAAAGACTATGGGTTTCTGTGATAAAGAAAAGTAGCCTTGGTAAGAGTGAATGATAATGAGAATAGAGGTTTTAAAAGGAATTTGAAGAAAATTGTGGAGACTATAGAAACCCATTCACATTGTTTTGAAGACGCTAGAGTTGAAGTAGATCAGAGGTTTTGAATCGTTGAATTGGTAAAAAGATCAATGTATTGATTGAAATTTTTATCAAAGAAATATTATCTACAAGTTTAAGCCACCAAATAAATTGCCCAATCAATAAAGTTATCTTGAACACATAGGGTGTTTTGATAACCAAATCCCTGATCACAAGAGTGCAATGTGTTGGATAATGAAAACAAGAATAGAAATAAAGAAAAATCTTATCTTTGGAAAAGATAAAAGATTTAAAAATAAAAAGATAAAACAATAAAAAAGTAATTAAAAAAAATTTAGTTTTTTCTAAGTTTGACACAAGTTGTAGATATATATAGTTTCCTTGAAGGCGAAATTATTATAATGAATTGCAATTGAAGAGAAATAGTTGTGTGATGATTAAAATCAGTTTCTCTAAGTAATAAGAATATTGAAACTTTGCCCCATGGGTGTTTTCTTGACATATTGTTAAGGTTTTACCATGTAAATCTAATTTTTTCTATTATTTTAATTTTTATTAGAGGTAAAATAGACCAATGGCAACTTAACAACAACCACCAAAAGATAAGCAATAATACACACACTGCAAAAAATAGGTTTTGAAAGGACCTTGAACACTTTACAACTAGGTTTTTATAGGGAACTTGAACCCTAACTAACCATAAACACATATTGAATCAACCAAGCCACAACTAACCAGTCGCTCAGAACAACCAAAACTGAGC
Source organism: Sequoiadendron giganteum (assembly GCA_007115665.2). Classification (NCBI taxonomy): domain Eukaryota; kingdom Viridiplantae; phylum Streptophyta; class Pinopsida; order Cupressales; family Cupressaceae; genus Sequoiadendron; species Sequoiadendron giganteum. Next base: position 388,394,528 of record CM021103.1, on the reverse strand, counting down.
CAAGGAAAAAAACCAACTTAATGGTGTAGAAAACTGACATATCCCTATTTTTCAACACTTCGAGCACATCCAAACACCCCACCTCAATAGGGGAGTTAGAGAGAATTATTGAACACTGAGAAGCATCAACCTTCATATAGCACCATCCCACCTAATTTACCAACCCAAAATCCACCTCTATAGGAGAGGATGATATGAGAACCCTTACCACCAAATCCACCACTCTCTTTCACAAAAAAGCTCCACCTTAATACAAACCAACAAAAGAGAGGATATCTTCACACCACATCTACAACATCCAACTCCACCTCAACAGGAGAGGGCTCCACCACAATAGGATCAGCCTCCACCTCAATAGAAGACACCAAATATAGAACTCAACAAAAAGAAAACACTTCAATAAAAAGGGTTATCATAGCATCGTTTGGCATCACAAGCTCTTGGTACTTGAAGAAAGACTTAGAAAATACCCCAACCATCAGTAGAATAGACACACACATTTGAGCCTTCAAGATAGACATTTGGAACAACTCACACAACAGAAAAATAACACAAGAAACAAACAAAACATCCTCCAAAGAGAAAACAATCCCACCTACAAAAATATCTTCACAACCCAAAAGGGGTTGAAAACTACACAAATCATACATTTCTAGGTCTTAAGGAAATAAATTTAGGAACAACCCAAGAAACAAAGGAAAAACAAAATCTAAGACAAAAAAAGCTCCCTTAACCATCATCAATGAGGCCAACAATAAACTAGCATTCACTAAGTAGAAAAAAACCCCCATCAGAAAAATAGTCATCAAAAACTAGAGAGGGTTCCTAGCCGAGCACCAAAGCTGAAGTAAAGCACAAACCAAGTAGATTGTATAGGCCTCACAAGCCATATCCATAAAGAATACAAACCCTTGAGTTAAAAAATCAACACAAATCAAAAGGGGTTTAAAACTAAGCATTGGAGTTGGAGCAAAGTGCATTCCAAATAGCTCGAATCCTCATGAACCATCTCCACTAAAATATTTCAAGGAACCATAGTCCCCAAGGCCATATAATTAAAACACAATGGAGAAATAAATAGAAACTCACACCAGAACAACAAATACAAACCCGAGAAAATAGGGTTCCATCCAAAAGTAGCCAATGAAGAGAAGCCAAGAAAAGCCCAAAAATAGGTCACTCTCTTATTAATCTCCAAGAAAGGGCTAGAGCATGAGGGACCATTCCCCACAAGTCAAGCTGAAAAACCAAAAAAAAAGGCCCCCATATGCCACAAACGAGCAGAGGTGCAAGACCATGTGCATGAGAAACAATAAACCACTGTAGTAGGAAATCCACATTGCCGAAGAAGCAATAGAGGTAGAAAGTAGGGAGAAAAAAGGAAAGGAGGTAGAAATAATGACAACCACAATAGGACGTAGCTAGATGAACTCCACCTAAACTCCCAATATAGAAGACTCCAGAAAAACACCAACAACTTGGCATTATTATTGTTTTCAAACAGATTGCACCCGAATGCACAAATGTTGAAATTTAGCAATCTATTGAAACATGGAAACTAATTCCAGGTTGTGGGTATCCTATAAGGAATTAGACCTCTAGATTCTAGGTTGGTTCCTATATGATTTCTTGATTAATAATTGAGTAATTTTTTGGGAAAAGGGAGAAAGGCTAAAATTAAATGCAGAACTGTAAATCTTAACTATGGTGATGCACCGAAGAATCCAATATACCGACTTAACTCACAAAATGATTACTCGCTATTTTCATTTTTGCACAACCTGATCTAATAGCTCAAACACTTAAATGTTTTAAACAAAGGTTTTAAAGAAACAATCATAGAAGGAAAATATGATTTCCACAACTAGACTGTTTGATTATTGATTTGCACAATGTTTAACTAGTGAATTTAAACTAGGATGCATACATAAATTCATGAAGGAAAAACAAGTATTTAAAGGTTTCAAAAATATGTAAACATAATAACTCTTCAATCAATCCTACATAACAATGATGCTTGAAAACTTGAAGGCAAATTATAAAATGATGGTAATAGAAGGAGTCTTTCTACAAAAAAAATAGACTAATTGACCTGTAAACCTGCTACTGTATTAATTTGAAATAAGTTGAGTTACAAATAATTCACTTTGCAGAATGTAAAGGAGAAAAATAAGAACTAGAGGAAAATGAATAATTTTCCTCAATATATAAAAAAATCCCTCAAAAGGCATCAAGATGGAACTGAAAGTCAACCTTAGTGAGAAAAATGATAACTCCAAGGCAATCCACGAGCAAAAGCAAAAAAGCCTAGAAAAGAGGCTCAAACCCATGCAAAAATGAGAGCATGATGATCCAAACTCAAGGTCAACTGATAACTAAAACATGCGGCACTCAAATTGAACTGTAAATCCCTCAAAAGGTGGGCCCAAGCATGCGAAAGCCACCTTATTTGTGTTAATCCACCCAAGTGAAATCAAACTCCATCTTTGCTTAATATTTTATTCTTGCATGACTAAAAAAATAACTCAATGTTATTTTGCCTAAAAATAGTTGTATTTAATTAAATGATTTATAATTTATCATTTAATTAATACAACTTCACATGAGTGAGCAAATATAACATTAAATTAATCAAATTTAGAAGTGTAACCCTACTCTATGTTTATCACAAATATATGCATGGTAAATTACTCCATTGACCACCTTAATAGACACTTCTCAGGCTCCATGCACTATACTTAGCATATCTTTGATCAACCACCATATTTGCACATTATTAGGTCGGCCCTATGAAGACTAGGCTATTTGACTTTAAAAGTCATTACCACAACCATATTATGAAATGAATATCATTCTTTAAAACCTCGGTCAAAAAATACTTTAATTGGAATTAGGGACTCAGTAAGAACCATCAAACCCTAAATGATAACTATCATTTCTTTTTGCAAACCTAAAGGGAAACTCTGCTACGCCACCACTGGAAAACTTCATGGAGTTACTGCAAATGATTTTCATGACCATCAAGGTTGTTCTGGGGCTTCTCCTATAGGTCACCACTCCTTGGATGAGCCTGGTAAGTTGTTATCAAAATGTTTCATGGCTTCCCTCTATGTTTTGAAAGATTTCCTGATCTTGAAGGCCACAGCTAGCATGAGTTCATTTTCTGATTTTTTTCTTTTTGTTTCCTATCTCGTTTGAGCTTTGTCTCCACTTCTAGCCACCATGGTTTGAGCTTGGGCCATGTATCTGGTAACTCTATGATTGGTTGGCCGCCATGGTTTGATCTTCAATAGGCATTTCATGGTGAGTTCGTTTGTTTTCTGTATGCAAATATTTTTCAAAAAACTCCACTCTTACTTCAAAGAATTTGGGCGTTTGCTTGATTTCTCTTCCCTTGATAGGCTGTGAATCTCTTATGGCCACCATGATCTTGAATGCTTGATTTATTTTCCTATAGATATAAATAAATAATGGTGCAAGCTTCTACTGAATTTTTTAGATTATCTCTTCTCTACAGGCCACCATTATTGCAATATGGGTCTATATTTATTTCTATGGCAACGGCCTAAATGATAATCTTTTTCAAATACCAGCATCTTTTAGAAGCTTCCTTTTGTGTATAAATTTCAAATCTTCTGTGGCTCAGCTCTATAGACTCCCACTATGTGTTTTACCCTGCGAAAATTTCTCATATTTTGGGGTTTTCTGGAAAAACCTAGGTCGCAAATTTGCATGTATTGAAGTTTCTAATGCCTTTGTTGAAAACTTTGGCGCTCTCTAAAATTAATGATGATCTTTTTTCTAATATTAGATGGTGGACCAATAGTAAATGGCACTCATTCTCTGTCAACACTTGTCCTGCAATTGATTTTGCATTTCAAAAAAAAACATTTTCACAACCCTCTACTCCAGGCCACGATCATGTGCTTTGTTATTTTCTTTGTTTTTCCATTCTCTTGCTTTGGCAGTCATGGTTACACTGGAGCTATGAGCTTTAAAATTTTCATTCTCATTCATCTTTTTTCTGTTCTGGGTAAATCATTTCATATTTTCATGTGGGTATCATGCAAAATAGAATAAACTCTACATTATTCTTAATATTGTGGCACTTGATATTGGAATGCAACAAAGACAAAGGGTCATACTGTCTTTGTCCCACAGTTGTACACTGGCAAAATAAGTTGGTTTCTTTTCTGTTGATGATTTATGGGTTTCTTTTAAAATGCTTAAAAAGTTTCATTGAAGTAGCATAATAATGTCAACAGGCTGTCCATCGTGATTTTTTTGTTCTGAAAATTTATTTTATAAAAAGGCTCAGCCTTGCCTCATGATTTGATATTTGTTTTCTGACCTTCTTTCTTCTTACAAGATGAGACCCAAGGCTCTATAGATATATGCATGTCCATTATATAGACTGTTACCTGCATTTCCCTGCTTAATATGCTCAAGCTTGGTCCTCAGCAAACAACAATGGAAACCTGGAAAAATGATTATTACTCTCCAGAAAAATATGAAACCCTTCTATATCTCATGGTTGTGACTGCATCTTATTGGATATTTCCTTTTATATTTATTTTTCAACAAATAGACACAGTTGAGTTTAGTTCAATGAAGTAATTAGGTTATGATTGCTAATCCTCCTTCACTGATATGCTCTCAAGAGCTGGTTTAAACTTGTCTTTTTCCTCATAGCCATATTATTCACATAAGCTCCTCTAGGGTTGGGTGTTCCCAACAAAAGAACATTTGCACTATGATGCTGACGAAACCTTTATGATCATTGTTCTTTATGTACTAAGTTTACTTTAAGCTTAAGATGGAAATGAAAGCAATTTTGATATTAATAGTCATTGTTATCTTGACTGTGTGACTTTAAGAGCCCTGCATGTTTGTATCATTTGATCACAAGCTCTCCCATACTATGGATGTACTCTAAAAGATCCTATAGCTGCTTGTTTTAAATTATTGTTGTATGATCATGATAATGGCATTTGGATGTTTCAAACTTCTGTAGAATGAATGTCATTTTCTTGCCAGTGTTATGTTTCAGCATGATTAAAACTGTATTGAATGCAAACATGTTTACTTTCAGCTATGATGGTAAAAACTCATTGTCTTGTAAAATCAATTCTAAATCTCAATGAAATAGCTCAATGCTTGATATTTTGTTTTTGTTTCTCTTCAGTGTTAAGAGGCTCGATACCTCATTTAGATGTAATGTGAAAATGTAAAGTAGAGCTGAAATAAAATATTAACGAAATTGATGAGTTCTTTACTTACTTTTCTGAATCTCTTTGGAATAAGGCTGCTTATATGATTATATTCTTTAGTTTCAACAACCCTCTTAATGTCTGTTCTCACAATATCAATGAACTTTCGTATGTAACTTGAGAGTGTGTCCTCCTTGATATGTTGGGCTCAACCCTTATGGGAGCCTGTTTTACTCCACATATCTGATAAGATGATCACAAACATAATGCACCTATTCCTGCACAATGAACAAACATGTTAGCAAAATAAAAGAAGCTGAAAGCTTCCTCTTTCTTTATGCTCTTTGAATTTTGAAGTCATCTGATGGATGCCTGGTCAATTGTATTCTATATTTTTGTTGGCAGCATAGGCATATGATAGGATTTGATTCACATTTCTCTAACCACAGTTTCATCATAGTTGCAGGTATGCAGAGCTTGGAGTTGGAACTGGAGTTGGATCGATTTGGAGTCACAACTGAAGACCTCAACCTGTCAACGATTTGTCATTCCAGGCAATGATGAATCACTTTCTACCCTATGCTTTCTTTATTCTCAGTTGTATAGCTTACTTTACTTCATGCACCTCTTATTTGATTATGAAAATAAAATTGAGTTACTCCCATGGCTTGTGTGGGATTCTGATTTGTACATTATGAATAAAAACAACAAACATTATGCAAACTTATGATATCATTTTGAGATGTTTTTGCATAATATTACTGAAATTTATACTGTAATGAAACATTGCACAATAATGAGTACTTAGCAAAAAAAATTTGAACTTGTGTACCTTTTGGTTTGAATTTACAATTAAGCTCTACCTATTTGAGCTGGTAGTAAAAAATAGGTAACAAATTGGCGACCTCTGCAAAGTGTTTGCCTGCTAAACACCATAGACCAGTTATGTAGATTATCCATTGGGAATGGAGTCTATTATTGCTCTTAACCTCCTCTCAAAAAATATGTAACTCAGCTTCAAACAAACAAATTGAAAGAAACTTCTGCAACTCTATTTAAAACTGAAACTAAAACCCCCGTGCAGTGACTGCACTTATTGAAAGAGAAACAATACTAAATGAAAACTAATGTGCAATGAGCACTTATTGAAAACATACTGAAACTAAAACTATACTATTATGTACACCAGCAACTAAACTGCTTAATAACACTGCTTGAGATGGATCTCGTTAACGGGGATTGGCAACACTTCTCCATCTAACCTTGAGAGCTGGAAAGCGTTATGTTCTTTCTTTGTTGTTATAATGTATGGGCCATCCCACATGGCATCAAACTTAGAATGTTTTCCAGGCCTGCTCTTCAACTCATCCCATTTGAAAACTAAATCACCTTCATTGAAGAATCTTGCTACTGCTTTCCTATCAAATGTCTTCTTCATTTGAGAATGATGAATCTAAAGCTTCCTAAAAGCTTCTTTCCTAGTTTCATCCAACTCTGTTAACTCAACAAGCTAACTTTCATTGGCTACTCCTCAAGTAACTCCAGTTCCTTTATGTAGCTTAGAGTTGGGAACTCTATTGAAATAGGCAGCTTCACCTCTTTACCATAAACCAAAACATACGGTGAAAAACTTGTTGACCATTTTGGTGTAACTCTATCACCTAAAAGGGCTAATTTAAGCTTGTCATGCCATGACCTCTGATCATCTTCAATTGTCTTGTTAATGATCTTAATCAGATTCTTGTTTGTCGATTCTGCTTGTCCATTACCCTAGGGGTAATAATTGGACGAACTGTTCAAATAAATGTTATTCTTTACTGACCAATTTGAAATTTTTAAGCCAACAAAGGCTAAAGCATTATCTGAAATGATAGACTCGGGTGTACCAAACCTGGAAACTATATCTTGATAAAAATTTAGAACTGATGTTTCATTTGCATCTCTTAGAGCAACTACTTATGTCCATTTTGTAAAGTAATCTATTGCTTTCAAGATCCACTTGTGCCCTGCACTTGATGGTGGGTTAATAGGACCAATGAAATCAAGTCCCCACTTTTCGAATGGCTTCTCAACCTGAATTGGATTCAGGGGCAGGGCTGCTAACTTTTGTTTTCCTGCAAACAGTGAACATTTAGCACATTTTTTGACATAAGAATAAGCATCCTTGAAAAGATCTAGCCAATAGTACCCTGCTTTCATAATTTTAAGGGTTGTAGTACGTGGTGCAAAGTGACCTCCAGTAGGTCCATCATGGAATTCCTCCAAAATTCTTTTAATCTGATCAGGGCTAATACATCTGAGGAATAGTCCATTGAAATCCTTTTTATACAAAACATCATTTATTACTGCATAAGGAATTGCTTGTAATTTGTAATACCTTCATTTAGATTTGTCCATACCTTATGGGAAATATCCAGTATGCAAGTAATGGATCATCTGATGGATCCAATTAACTGGAACAACGGGTTCTTCTTCATTGTTCAAAACTATAGTGACTTCTTCATTGTTGTTCTGTTCTTTTTCTGCAAGTTGTTCGCACAGTCCTTAACCTCGAACAATCTTGGTAACCTTTATGTTGATATCGTATTCCATGACTTTGGTTATCCAGCCTGCTCGCTTGTCATTAATATCTTTATTCAGCAAAAATTCCTTGACTATTGGGTGAGCTACCAGAAAATGTATTTTATTGTTAGACAACATATATCTAAACTTTTTGAGACTCCTTACTATAGCAAGTATGGTTTTTTCAACAAAAGAATATCTTGTTTCATAATCATGCAAAATTTGACTAAAAAATGCAACTGGTTGTTCAAGTCCTTGATCATTTTGCTGACAAAGCATGGCAAAAATTGTATCAACACTACCAAATGCATACAATATAAAATATTTATCAAAGTTTGGATTTATTAGTGTCAGGGCTGCTGCAAGTGCCTCTTTAATCTGCTCAAAACTGTTCTTACCCTCCTTTGTCCAGCTGAACTGCATGTTCTTCTTCAGCATGGCTGTGAGAGGTTGCAACAACATTGCAATGTTAGGAATAAATCTCCTAACAAAGTTTATTCTTCCTAAAAAGCTCTGTAAACCTTTTTTGTGAGCAGGAAGTGGTAAAGCCATAATGGCTGCAATGGGTTTTGGGTCAATAGAAATATCGTCTTTTGAGATAATGTAACCCAAAAGCTTACCTTCGTGAATAACACAAATTCTCTTCTTTGGATTCAAAGAAATTCCATATTATCTGCATCTCTCAAAAATCTATCTAAGATGACCAAGATGTTCATTTGCATTTCATGAGAAAACAGTGATATCATCTAAATAGACAAGAACAAATTTATTTATCAAACCTTGGAGAGCCATATCCATTTCTCTCTGAAAGGTTGCTCTTGCATTTGACAATCCAAATGATATATTTCTATAAGCCATAGTATCCCACTTGGTGGTAAAGGCTATCTTGTACTGGTCTTCTTCCTTAACCAAAATCTGGTTATAACCTGAATATCCATCCAACAATGAGAACCTTTCTGATCCGGAAACAACCTGTATATCTACTCCATTGAAGGCAGTGGATAGTGATCTTTAAGTGAAGCTCTGTTTAGATCATAAAAATCAATGCACAATCTTATCTCTCTGTTCTTCTTTCTGATGGGCACTAGATTAGATACCCAAGAAGTGTGCTTGATTGGAAATATAATACTCCCTTCAATCAACTTGTTCAATTTTGTTTTCATCAAGTGTTCTAGTTTCAGATTTAGGGGCCTTTACTTTTGTTTGACTGGTTTTGCATTGAGTTCCAACTCAATTGTATGCTAAGCTAACTTAGGGTTTAAACCCTTCAAATCTCCATATTCCCAAGTGAAGATGTCGCTGAATTCTTGACAAAGTGAGATAAAATCTTGTTGTTCCTCCTTTGTACAGACTTTTATGAGCTTAAGAATCTTGTCCTTGAATATTTCTATTGGTTCATAATGTTCTTGCTTCACTGTGATGCTGGATTTATCTTTTCTAACTTGGTCATCAGTGTTGAAAATGGATTCAAGAGTCACCAAACCTTTTGGTAGTTTATTAGACTTCAATTGCATGATCTGATCACCATATTGCTGATCAAACTTGCGCTGGTTTCTAGCAGAAAACTTTGCTTCCTCCATCAGGAAATGAACTATCTGTTCATCACTATCAAAATTATTCCAGCTTACATTATTATCAGGTACTGAAGGTCTAAAAACTACCTTCACATATTGCTGCAATTGCACGTTATGAACTTCAACTAGGATGTCAAATTGTGATCCCATGGCAGCAAGTTTATCAGCATGCTTATTCTGGTTTCTAGGTATTGATTGTAGATTAAATGCATCAAACTCTTCAATTAAGTCCCAAACATGATGCTATACAATTTCAGCAAATCATTTTTTGTTAAATTCAGATTTCTAACCTAATTTTCTATTAATTCAGAATCACCAAACACCTGTAAACACTTAATTTTCTTTTTTTTGGCCCACTCTAAACCGTGTATCAATGCTTCGTACTCAACAACATTATTAGAACAACTGAAAGAAAATCTAAAAGTTGAATAATACCTATCTTGTTTAGGTGATATGAGCATTGCTCCTCCCCCAGCACCAATTTTACTTCTTGATCCATCAAAATACAACTTCCAAAGCTGATCAGTTTGCTATTCTTCCCCTTTTTCCTCCTTGACCAGATTTGGAATGGTAATATCAGGCTCCTGAATCATATAAACGCCCAAACCTACTTCGTCCATGAGACTGAATGGGTCAATCTCATGATTCTCGTTGCCCACTCATCTAAATTAATATCATGTATGCCTTCTATAGGTACAGTGGGGTCGAGGGTCATGGATTGATCCTCCTGATCATGGAAAGCTAGGTTTGCATTTATAGGATTTGGCACATAGGGCTCGATATGGTCTTTGGCCTATGGTTTCGACTTAATGGTAATTCTAGTACCGTATCTGGTTTTGAAAAACATGTGACTAGTCTGATGACAGATAACCACCTAAATTTGTAATGAAATCTCTAGACAAACAAATAGCAAAATACGGTGGGAGATCTATGACATAAATGTCTTGTGGTATTTGAAAATTCGGACAGGCATGCAATGTAAGGGGCAGATTTTTAATAACTCCTATAGACTTAATGGCTATGTCGTCTAACTAAACTACCCCTTTTGACAATGGCTCATACTCGAGACCTAACTTGTCTGCCAACTGTTTGGGCATGATTGAGCTACTTGTTCCACAATCTATCATGCAGTTACGCACTATGCTATTACCAATTATTAGACTAACATAAAGGGTGGTGGTTTTACCTTTGGAGTTGACTGCCCCTTTTTGTTGTCTGAACTATTAGCAAGAACTCTTGGTTGTTCTTTAGTTGTTTCATCATAAATGGATAATTTAGCCAAAGCTTCCTACAGACCTTCTTTCTATCCAGGTAAGTGTAACGCATCCAACATGGTGATGCTAACAGTTGCCTTCTTCATTTGATCAACGATGTTAAAAGCAAGAGAACTAACCTTATGTTGGGCTTTAGGAACAACAGTTTCCTTCTGCATTGGATCTGGTTGAGTTCTTTGCTGCTCCTTAACCAGTTCAGCATGTTTCTATTGTTCTTTAGCAGTCTCAGATTGCTTCCTTGGTAAAATCTAAAAATTTTGTCAAGAAGAGAGTTGTGACTGCTCTTTATCAGCTACTAGAACTTGAATTTTCTATTGAACAACTTGTTGTTTAACTTTATCAGCTTGTTGTTTGTCACCTTCTGGCTTTTGTTTGTCAGAAACAACTTGTTGTCTCAAATCTGTTGCTCTTTTCTTAGATCTTGTATTTACTGTAATAGATGTATCTCACTGATTTTGACCTTGTAACTGATTTACTCCGCAGAATTTGTTGCCTTGCCAATTCATCATGGAAACATCCATGTTAGTCTATTGTGTTTGATCACTTTGGTCATTACTATCCTTTGTTGTATTTTATGAAGCAACATATGTGCTCTATACCATAAGATCCTGATTTATCACTCCATTCATGCACGTAACCTGGTTATGAGGCTAATTGCATGGGTAACACCAAACGTAGTCCTATGCAAAGTTATTTTGAACAGGAATGAGCTCCTTAGATTAGCTGGCAACTTGTTGATTTTGATTGTATGGTGGCCTAGGATTGAATTTTCTTCACTGTCCTTGATTTTCAGCCTGATAGGGAGGTATGTTAGGCTGAAAAGGTGCTTGGTAAGGCCTGTAATTTTGGTTTTGTTGCCTCTTGAGACTGACCAAATCATTGTTAACTGTCTATAATAATTTTTCCATCTCTTTTTTATTACCTTTTAGCTCTTGAAACTCTATTTGTGTTGGAAAAGCACCACTTTGAAGAACTGGTGGATAGCCTAATGCTAGTTCAGTTGGGATTGAGGCAAAAGGTGGCAACTTAATTGGCATCAAGGGATGGATATCTAGAAATATGGGCATAGGTGGCCTTGGTGCAATTTTACCAGCCTGTATGTTTTCCGCTCTAATAGTGATATCATAGGCTGCTGGTAATGTTAATCCTCCCATCGATTGAATCATCAAAGAAATATCATTGTTTAATGACTTAAGATAATACAAAAAAGCGTGATCAGGTGTAGGTCTTACCGTTACTAGAATCCTAGTCTAGGTTAGCTGAAACCTAAAGTTGAAATCCATCATATGTTCTTGTGGTGCTCTCTTTATAGTCATCATCTGCTCGACTAGAGATAGATGATCAGATTTGTCTGAAAATTGCTTGTTCAAGTTGTCTCCCAAAATCATCCCATGTCGCAATAGTGTTAACTGGTAAACCGTGAAACCACTAAAGCACTTTGCCCTTGAATGATGCTGCTAGTAGCCTTAACATGACATTTTCTTGAGTAACGTGGTGAACTCCACATAGTGAAGCCATATCTTTGATATGCTCTATTGGTGTAGTTTGCTCTTCGCCAGTGAAAAAAGGAAAACTTTTTAACGCTGCAACTGGTATATCATCATGTTGTGCCAGATTCAATGGGTTGCCCCCATTGAATGGTATGAACGCATGCGCTCTAGCCATTGGAGTTGCTGGTGTTCTTAAATTTGTAGCTTGCAAAATTGGTACAGGTGAGATAGATATGCGGTAGCTTGGTGAAGCTGAATGTGAGCTTTGTTGCCTTGCTAATGATTTGCCTCTCCTTTTTTATGTGTAAACTATTGGTTCTTTTCTGAAACTTAGAGAAACTGACAAGTTTCTTAAAGGCCTTTCAGATATTCTTCTTGATGTCCTTCCTCTTCTTTTTGGCGAAGAAGGCTACAGATATTCGAATAGAGAAGAGCTTCTTCACATTTGGATATTTCTCATAAGTTGGCTGCTACTGATCTGCTTTGAATCTTAAGAACGGAATCACCAAGTACATGATATGGCTCTTCTGAAAAGTTGGTAACCTATTGTGCATACCAAAATAGTAGCTTGAATAATTAAATTAAGTCCCACCGGGCGTGCCAAAAACTGTTGTCAAACAAATTACACCCGAATGCTCGAATGTTGAAATTCAGCAATCTGTTGAAACATGGGAACTAATTCCAGGTTGTGGGTACCCTACAAGGAATTAGACCTCCAGATTCTAGGCTGGTTCCTATATGATTTCTTGATTAATAACTGATTAATTTGTTGGGAAAAAAGGGAGAAATACTAAAATTAAATGCAGAACTGTAAATCTTAACTATGGTGATGCACTGAAGAATCCAATATCCAGACTTAACTAACAGAATGATTACTCACTATTTTCATTTTTACACAACCTGATCTAATAGCTCAAACACTTAAATGTTTTAAACAAAGGCTTTAAAGAAACAATCATAGAAGAAAAATATGATTTCCACAACTAGATGGTTTGATTATTGATTTGTACAATGTTTAACTAGTGAATTTAAACTAGGATGCATACATAAATTCATGAAGGAGACATAAGTATTTAAAGGTTTCAAAAAACTGCATACACAATAACTCTTCGATCAATCCTACATAACAATGATGCTTGAAAACTTAAAGGAAATTTCTAAAATGATGGTAATGAAAGGAGTCTTTCTAATTAAAAAAATACACTAATTGACCTGTAAACCTGCTACTGTATTAATCTAAAATAAGCCGAGTTACAAATAATTCACTTTGTAGAATGCAAAGGAGAAAAATAAGAACTAAAGGAAAATGAATAATTTTCCTCAATATATACAAAAAGCCCTCAAAAGGCATAAAGATGGAACTGAAAGGCAACCTCAATGAGAAAAATGATAACTCCAAGGCAATCCACAAGCAAAAGCAAAAAAATCTGGAAAAGAGGCTCAAACCCATGCAAAAATGAGTGCATGATGATCCAAACTCAAGGTCAACTGATAACTGAAACATGCGGCACTCAAACTGAACTGCGAATCCCTCAAAAGGTGGGCCCAAGCATGCGAAAGCCACCTTGTTTGTGTCAATCTGCCCAAGTGAAATCAAACTCCATCTTTGCTTAATATTTTATGCTTGCATGACTAAAAAAATAACTCAATGTTATTTTGCCTAAAAATAGTTGTATTTAATTAAATGATTTATAATTTATCATTTAATTAATACAACTTCACATGAGTGAGCAAATATAACATTAAATTAATCAAATTTTAGAAGTGTAACCCTAACCTATGTTTATCACAAATATATGCATCATATATTACTCCATTGACCACCTTAATAGACACTTCTCGGGCTCCATGCACTATACTTAGCATATCTTTGATCGACACCATATTTTCACATTATTAGGTCGACCCTATGAAGACTAGGCTCTTTGAATTTAAAAGTCATTACCACGGCCATATTATGAAATGAATATCATTCTTTAAAACCTCAGTCAAAAAATACTTTAATTGGAATTAGGGATTCGGTAAAAACCATCGAACCCTAAATGATAACTATCATTTCTTTTTGCAAACCTAAAGGGAAACTCTATTGCGTCGCCACTAGAAAACTTCATGGAGTTACTGCAAATGATTTTCATGACCATCAAGGTTGTTCTGGGGCTTCTCCTGTAGGTTGACACTCCTTGGACAAGCCTGGTAAGTTGGTATCAAAAATTTTCGTGGCTTCCCTCTGTGTTTTGAAATATTTCCCGACCTTGAAGGCCGCAGCTAGCATGAGTTCATTTTTTGATTTTTTTCTTTTTGTTTCCTATCTCCTTCGAGCTTTGTCTCCACTTCTGGCTGCCATGGTTTGAGCTCGGGCCATGTATCTAGTAACTCTATGAGTGGTTGGCCGCCATGGTTTGATCCTCAACATGAATTTCATGGTGAGTTCCTTTGTTTTCTATATGCAAAGATTTTTCAAAAAACTCACTCTTACTTCAAAGAATCTGGGTGTTTGCTTGATTTCTCTTCCCTTGACAGGTTGTGAATCTCTTATGGCCACCATGATCTTGAATGTTTGATTTCTTTTCCTATAGATATAAAGAAATAATGGAATGACCTTCTGTTAAATTTTTTAGATTATCTCTTCTCTACAGGCCGCCATTATTGCAATATGGGTGTTTATTTATTTCTTTGGCAACGGCCTAAATGATAATCTTTTTCAAATACCAGCATCTTTCAAAAGATTCCTTTTGTGTATAAATTTCAAATCTTCTGTGGCTCAGCTCTGTAGACTCCCACCGTGTGTTTTACCCTGCAAAAATTTCTCACATTTTGGGGTTTTCTGGAAAAACCAAGGTCGCGGCTTTACATGTATTGAAGTTTCTAATGCCTTTGTTGAAAACTATGGCGCTTGCTAAAATTAATAATGATCTTTTGTCTAATATTAGATGGTGGACCAATAGTAAATGGCCCTCATTCTCTGTCGACACTTGGCCTGCCATTGATTTTGCATTTCAAAAAAAATCGTTTTCACAACCCTCTACTCCAAGCCGCGATCATGTGCTCTGTTATTTCCTTTGTTTTTCCCTTCTCTTGCTTTGGCAATCATGGTTACACTGGAGCTATGAGTTTTAGAATTTTCATTCTCATTCATCTTTTTGCTATTCTGGGTAAATCATTTCATATTTTCATGTGGGTATCATGTAAAATAGAATAAACTCTGCATTATTCTTAATTTTGCGGCACTTGATATTGGAATGCAACAAAGACAAAGAGTCATACTGTCTTTGTCCCACAACTATACACTGGAAAAATAAGTTGGTTTCTTTTTTGTTGGTGATTTCTGGGTTTCTTTTAAAATGCTTAAAAAGTTTCATTGAAGTAGCATAATAATGTCAATAGGTTGTCCATCGTGATTTTTCTTTTCTGAAAATTTACTTTATAAAAAGGCTCAGCCTTGCCTCATGATTTGATATTTGTTTGTTGACCTACTTTCTTCTTACAAGATGAGACCTGAGGCTCTATAGATATATGCCTATCCATTATATAGACTGTTACCTGCATTTCCCTGCTTAATATGCTTGAGCATGGTCCTCAGCAAACAACAATGGGAACCTGTCAAAATGATTATTATTCTTCAGAAAAATATGAAACCCTTATGTATCTCATGGTTGCGACTGCATCTTATTGGATATTTACTTTTATATTTCTTTTTCAAAAAATAGACATAGTTGAGTTTAGTTCACTAAAGTAATTAGGTTTTAATTGCTAATCCTCCTTCAGTGATATGCTCTCAAGAGCTGGTTTAAACTTGTCTTTTTCCCCATAGCCATATTATTCACATAATCTCCTCCAGGGTTGGGTGTTCCCAACAAAAGAACATTTGCACTATGATGCTAACAAAACCTTTATGATCACTGTTCTTTATTTACTAAGTTTACTTTCAGCTTAAGATAGAAATGAAAGCAATTTTGATATTGATAGTCATTGTTATCTTGACTGTGTGACTTTAAGAGCCCTGCTTGTTTCTATCATTTCCATGTATCATTTGATCACAAGCTCTCCCATACTATGGTTGTACTCTAAAAGATCTTGTAGCTGCTTGTTTTAAATTACTGTTGTATGATCATGATAATGGCATTTGGATGTTTCAAACCTCTGTAGAATGAATGCCATTTTCTTGCCAATGTTATGTTTTAGCTGTTAGTGTAGGTTTTTATTTCCTAGTTGGGTTATTTATTTTCCCTATAGTCATAGGTTTTTCCTACACCTTTCATTAATCTTTCTTAGGTTAATAAAGCATGTCTTATTAGGTGAGTGGTTGCGAGGTGTCACCTTCCTACATGTGAGCATCTATTAGCTATCTTGGGAAGATACTTTGCTATCTTTAGTCCAATAGATGGTTGCTCCTCATTGGTCGGTGTTGCCACCTCCTCTCTCTCTCTCGGGTCTATATAAGCATGCTACCTAGCTTGTATTTTGCATCTCTTGCTTTTGCATCCTCTTAATGTTATTTTGCTTCTAGCATTTGCATTACTCTCTTGGAGACTAACTTTGTGTTGCTATTTTAATTTTGTATCATTTGCATTCATAGTTTAGATATCTACTCTTTTGCACTAGTTTTTTGGGTTACTAATCTTTTCAGATTCTAACATGGTATCAGAGTTTTTCTATGTGCAAGAGTAGATTTTAGTTTCCATATTTGAGAATCAGAAAAGTTTGACGAAAACATTTTTAATCTCTGGGGTTTTGCACATATGTTTTATGAAATATGGGTGATTGCAATGTTCCTGGTTATACTGGTGGCATCTTTGGCTATTCAAACGCGTCCACAAGGCTTGAGAAAGTCAGATTTGACTTTTGCTTCACCGAAATCAGAGATCGTCACACACAATTGCGGAACCGGGGTTTCAAGTTCAAATCTGACAACCGACTTGCATATTTTGCATTTTTAATCAACATTGTAGGTTCCAGCATGCCTTTTCATGTTTTAGGTAGCTGATTCAACCTTTGCATGCCGTTTTTTGGTTGTTGGGGTCTTTTTTTGTTGGTAAAGATGTCTATTTTACACTAGAGCTACATCTTCTGTACATTTGCAAGAAAAACGCCATCTAGGTTTTGTTCGACGCATCAAAAAACCATCTAGGTACTTTTTAGTTTTTGCATGCAGTCTACATATTTTGCAGAAATGAACTCAGAAAGCTTCAACCGTATCCCTCTCCGTTGGCAGTTGTAGATTTGAAGGCAGTTTTCCAATGCTCCGTTCTTGCTCATATGAACTCCGTTTCTCACGAATTTTTTTTTTAATTTGGCTTTTTTTTTGTGCTCTATGCACTAGTGCAAATGTTTTTTGGTTTTGATGCTGAAATTTTTCAGAAATTGCAGATTCTCAGTTGTGACATTGCATGGTTCTTGTTTTGGGAACTTCGAAGAAGCATAACTTTCTCATACAACCTCGTATCGAGGTGATTCTTTTTTTGAAAGTGCATGCTTTTTCGAGTAGATTGCAGTAGTGCTATTAATTTTACTTGTCTGAGTTCCAATATTTTAGTTTCAGTTTACACCCTATTTGTGAGGGTTTTGAAATGCATTGAAATCAAGACCACTTAGTATTTCTCGTTGGTGGAAGTTGTAAACGCACTAATATAAAGTGCCAAATTATATTTTCTTGGGGGAGTTCTTTGATTGAGTAAAGAGGGGGGATTGTTAGTGTAGGTTTTTATTTCCTAGTTGGGTTATTTATTTTCCCTATAGTCATAGGTTTTTCCTACACCTTTCATTAATCTTGCTTAGGTTAATAAAGCGTGTCTTATTGTGAGGTGTCACTTTCCTACATGTGAGAATCTATTAGCTATCTTGGGAAGATACTTTTTTATCTTTAGTCTGATACATGGTTGTTCCTCATTAGTCGGTGTTGCCACCTCCTCCCTCTCTTGAGTCTATATAAGCATGCTACCTAGCTTGTATTTTGTATCTCTTGCTTTTTCATCCTCTTAATGTTATTTTTCTTCTAGCATTTAGATTACTCTCTCGGAGACTAACTTTGTGTTGCTATTTTAATTTCTTATCTTTTGCATTCATAGTTTAGATATCTACTCTTTTGCACTAGTTTCCTGGGTTAATAATCTTTTCAGATTCTAACATGTTAGTGTAGGTTTTTATTTCCTAGTTGAGTTATTTATTTTCCCTATAGTCCTAGGTTTTTCCTGCACCTTTCATTAATTTTGCTTAGGTTAATAAAGCATGTCTTATTAGGTGAGTGGTTGTGAGGTGTCACCTTCCTACATGTGAGCATCTATTAGCTATCTTGGGAAGATACTTTGCTTTCTTTAGTTTGATAGATGGTTACTCCTCATTGGTCAATGTTGCCACCTACTCCCTCTCTCGGGTCTATATAAGCATGCTACCTAGCTTGTATTTGGTATCTCTTGCTTTTGCATCATCTTAATGTTATTTTGCTTCTAGCATTTGCATTACTCTCTCGGAGACTAACTTTGTGTTGCTATTTTGATTTCACATCATTTGCATTCATAGTTTAGATATGTACTCTTATGCACTAGTTTTTTGGGTTAATAATCTTTTCAGATTCTAACATGGTATCAGAGCTTTTCTATGTGCAAGAGTAGATTTTAGTTTCCATATTTGAGAATCAAAAAAGTTTGATGAAAACATTTTTAATCTCTGGGGTTTTGCACATATGTTTTATGAAATCTGGGTGATTGTAGTGTTCCTGGTTATATTAGTGACATCATTGGTTGTTCCAACGCGTCTAGGAGGCTCGAAATCAGAGATCGTCACACACAATTGCGGAACCGGGGTTTCAAGTTCAAATCTGACAACTGACTTGCATATTTTGCATTTTTAATCAACATTGCAGGTTCCAACATGCCTTTTCATGTTTTAGGTAGCTGATTCAACCTTTGCATGTCATTTTTTGGTTGCTGGGGTCATTTTTTGTTGGTAAAGGAGTCTATTTTACACTAGAGCTACATCTTTTGTACATCTGTAAGAAAACGCCATTTGGGTTTTGTTCGCCGCATCAAAAAATCATCTGGGTACTTTTTAGGTTTTGCATGCAGTCTGTATATTTTGTAGAAATGAGCTCAGAAAGCTTCAGTCGTACCCCTCTTCATTGGCAGTTGTAGACTTGAAGGAAGTTTTCCAATGCTCCATTCTTGCTCATACGAACTCTGTTTCTCACGATTTTTTTTTGGAATTTGTCTATTTGTTTGTGCTCTATGCACTAGTGCAGATGGTTTTTGGTTTTGATGCAGAAATTGTTCAGAAATTATAGATTCTCAGTCGTGACATTGCACAGATCTCATTTTGGGAACTTCGAAGAAGCATAACTTTCTCATACGACCTCGTATCGAGGTGATTCTTTTTTTGAAAGTGCATGCTTTTTTGAGTAGATTGCAATGGTGTTGTTAGTTTTATTTGTCTGAGTTCCAATATTGTAGTTTCAATTTACACCCTATTTGTGAGGGTTTTGTAATCCATTGAAATCAAGACCACTTAGTATTTCCCACTGGTGGAAGTTGTAAACACACTAATATAAAGTGCCAAATCATATTTTCTTGTGGGGGTTCTTTGATTGAATAAAGAGGGGGGGTTGTCTTGGTAGTGTTCTCTTTTTTTTGACATTTACTTTCTACATTTCTTAATCATGGATCATACAATTGTGCCTATCCTAACTCCATACAACTACTTTGAGTGGAAATCATGCATGACAATTTACTTAAGGAAAGCTGGATTACATAGGATAACAATGGGACTTGAAATCGAACCTGCTAAAGATGAAGATAAGCCTAAGTGGTTTAACAAATGTGATGAGGCATATGGAACATTGTGTTTGTATGTTTCTCCTTATTTGCTCTTTCACATTGAGTCTTTAAATTCACCAAATGAAATCTGTACAAAACTGGATACACTATTTGGCACACAAGATTCAATGAGGGGTCATATGTTGGAAAATGAACTAATTAGTTTAAGTCCAGGCAATTTCAACACAATCTGGGATTTCTTCACAAAATTGAAATCACTAAGGTTGCAGTTAAAACAATGTGGAATTGAAAAGAAAGATGAACAATTGATACTTAGTATTCTCTCTAAGCTAAGTTCAGAATATTTTGTGTTTGTGTCTACCTTATATGCTACTAAGGGTACCCTTGGTACTCAATTCACCATACCATCTTTAGATGATTTTGCTATCAATCTCACTCGGGAACAAGACAAGCTAATATAGATGGGCACTCTTAAGTCCTCTAAGTCACATGCCCTAGATGCCAACCAAGGCACAAAAGAACAAAAAGGACAAAGTAGTAACAACAATAGTAAGGATAAGAAACAAAAGAATAGCAAGGAGAAAAAGGATCAAACTCTAGTTGCTTCAAAAGCAATTAGTGAGACCCAATCTTCCAAGGGCGACAAGCCTAAGAAAGAGAAGGTCCAATGTGCCTATTGTAAAAGACCCGATCATGATGAACATAAGTGCTTGAAGAAACAAATTGATCACTTGACACACATTCCTGAGAAAAATAATATCAGTGTTCCTGAATCTATCAAACAAAGTTATAATGAGGGGTCTAACAAGGCAAAAGAAAACAACAAGGGGAAAGGAAAGGGAAAGGCCCTTCTAGCATTTTCTTCTTCACCATCCACTTGGGTTCTTGATTAAGGTGCTTCACACCACATGGCTTCATCTAAGGAAGAACTTGCATCTTTGGAGCCATGTACTATGCCTTCTATTTTGATGGGTGATGACACTCCTATTAAGGTGTGTGGGAGAGGGTTTGTTGATGTGGGGGATGGCACATTCCATGATGTTCTTTTTGTGCCCTCATTATCAACTAATCTCCTATCAGTATACCAGATCACTCACACAGGTTCAGGCAAGCGGGTTGAGTTCACTCCTGATTCAGTGGAGATTTGTGAGTTGCACAGTGGTTCTACAGTTGCAATTGGGAGAGCAGATCATCAATCACAACTTTATCTATTTTCTCACTTTGTTCCTGATCCTCCTTCAACTATTTTGCTCACTCATTCTAATGATGTGAGTAGATTATGGCATGAGTGGTTTGGCCAACTTAACTATCACTACTTGTAGCAGCTCAACCAACAGAGCATGGTCACAGGGTTGCCTTCAGTTTAGTTTTCAGGTGGAGTTTTCCAAGGCTGCATTCTTGGTAAGCATCCTAAGGAAAATTTTGACAAAGGTAAGGCATGGAGAGCTTCATAGATACTGGAGTTAGGTCACAGTGATTTGGCTGGTCCATTTCAGCATCCTTGTTTCAATAGGGCTAGATATGTTCTCACATTCATTGATGACTTTTCTCTCTATACTTGGCTATACTTTCTCAAACAAAAGTCTGAGGTATTTGATCACTTTCAGGACTTCAAGACTTTTGTAGAGAAGCAATTCAGGAAAGCCATCAAATTTTTGCACACTGACAATGGTGGTGAGTATGTCAACCATTGGTTTGAGCAGTTTTGTACTTCAGAGGGGGTTGACTTGCAGCATTCAGTTCCATACAATCCTCAACAAAATGGTGTTTTAGAATGGAAGAATAGGTCTTTGAAGGAAATGGCTAATTGTATGATTCACTCTAGATCTCTTGCACCATAGTATTAGGCAGAGGCTATTAACTGTGCTTGTCACATCTAGAACAGTGTTCCTCATCGAGCCTTGAATTGAGTAACTCCTTTTGAAGCTTGGAGCGGTCGGAAACCTTCAGTTAAGCACTTTCGAGTTTTTGGTTCTCTTGCATGGGCCCACATTCCTGCAAAGGAATGCAAGGCCTTGGATCCGTAGAGCAGACCTTGCATATTTGTAGGTTATCCTAATGGTGTGAAGGGTTATCGATTGCTCCACCCTACAACACATGAGTTGTTCATTGAGAGGAGTGTTCAATTTGAGGAGGGCTCTTCGAGCTCACTTTCTCCCACTTCTCTACCTCCTTCTACTTTGACATTGGAGTCACTTGGGATAGATGAAAGATCTTCTGATGAGTCAGATTCACCTGAGCAGTCTTCTTCCTCCACTTCTGATGCCAAGAGTGATTTAGAGGACTCACCTCCTTCCTCTCCTAGTCATCATTCTGAGGGTGATGATTCTCCTCCAAATTCTCCATCTTCTGGTCCACTTTGGGCTAGACAGACTTTGCAGTCTACAGGTGATTGGGTTGGGGATCCATCAGACACCAGGTAGACATGTTCACAGTTCCATGATGCTCCACATGTCTTCATTACTACTTCCTTAGATCCACAGTCTTTTCATGAGGCTTCTGGTATTTTTGAGTGGGATACAGCTATGCAGGAGGAGTATAGTTCCTTGATGAGGAACCACACTTGGGATCTTGTTCATCTTCCTAAGGGAAGAAAACTTGTTTGATGTAAGTGGATCTATTGGACAAAATTTTTAGTAGATGGGTCAGTTGATAAGCATAAGGCTTGCTTGGTCACCAAAGGATTCTCCCAGGTTCTTGGGATTGACTACTCTGAGACTTTTGCGCCAATTGCCAGAATGAACTCCATCCGACTTGTTCTTGCCATTGTTGCAGCTAATCGTTGGGAAGTACACTAGATGGATGCGAAGAGTGCCTTTCTTCATGGTGACCTTTAGGAGGAGATCTACATGGAGTAGCCATAGGGTTTTGTTTAGGATTCTTCACTTGTGTGTCATCTTCGAAATTCTCTCTATGGCCTCAAAACAGGCTCCTCATGCCTGGTATGCCAAGATGGACTCCTTCCTTTTGACAGTTGGGTTCACTCGATTCCATTCTGATCCTAATGTCTATATTTTGCAGCAGGATGATTCATTCCTATTTTTGGTTATGTATGTTTATGACTTGCTGATCACAGGGAGTTCTTCATCCACCATTGGGATTGTCAAAACTGCCCTTCATGATAGGTTTTTGATGACTGACTTGGGCTTGTTGCATTACTTTCTCAAGATTGAGATCTTCCAGTCTGCTTTTGGGATCACCATCACACAGTCCAAGTATGCTTTAGATTTTCTCTTGAGGTTTCATATGGTTGATTGTAAGCCTACTCTGACTCCTTTCCTTTTTGGAGTCAAACTTCAGGCTCAGTGTTCTTCTCCACTTGTTGATGGCACTTTGTATCGCCAACTTGTTGGGAGTCTCATTTATTTGACTCATACAAGACCCGATATTTCATATGTTGAAGGCATGGTCTCTTGATTCATGCAGGAGCCTCATGAGCTGCACTGGAAAGCAGCCAAGTGGATCCTTCACTACATTCGGGGTACTCATAGTTTTGGGATTCACTATGCAACAAGTATTGATCTTCACTTGGTGGGTACACAAATTCAGATTGGGTAGGCGATTCTCAAGATTGCAAGTCTACTTCAAGTTACAGCTTCTCACTTGGTTCCGGTCCTGTTTGTTGGTCGAGCAAGAAGCAGCCTGCTATTTCTCTATCTTCTACCAAGGCTGAGTATCGGGGGTTGTGAATGTTACCACTGAGGCCATTTGGCTTTAGAATCTTCTCACTGAGTTTGGTATCCATATCCAATGGCCATCAGTCATATTTTGTGACAACCAGAGTTCCATTCAGATCTCACAAAATCCGGTTCATCATCAATGAACCAAACACATAGAGATCCACATGCACTACATCCGGGAGATCATCCATGGCCATGTCATCGACCTTCGCTACTGTCTAACTTTTGAGCACGTTGCTGATATTTTCACCAAACCCTTCACTAAGAGAAATTTCCTTCATTTGCGAGCTTTGTTCGGGGTGCGGGATGCTTCATCCTCTCACTCAGGGTCTTAACTATTCTCTTTGGGGGGAATTTTATGTACATGGGTACCTCATCAAGTTTGATTTGTTGGGACCCATTTCTACATCCACCTAAGCTACGCTTAAGGGGAGGTGTTAGTGTAGGTTTTTATTTCCTAGTTGGGTTATTTATTTTCCCTATAGTCCTAGGTTTTTCCTACACCTTTCATTAATCTTTCTTAGGTTGATAAAGCATGTCTTATTAGGTGAGTGGTTGCGAGGTGTCACCTTCCTACATGTGAGCATCTATTAGCTATCTTGGGAAGATATTTTGTTATCTTTAGTCCTAGGTTTTTCCTACACCTTTCATTAATCTTGCTTAGGTTAATAAAGCATGTCTTATTAGGTGAGTACTTGTGAGGTGTCACCTTCCTACATGTGAGCATCTATTAGCTATCTTGGGAAGATACTTTGCTATCTATCTTGGGCAGGCGATTCCATAATAGATCACAAAGTATCTTCCCAAGATAGCTAATAGATGCTCACATGTAGGAAGGTGACACCTCACAACCACTCACCTAATAAGACATGCTTTATTAACCTAATAGATTTATGCTTAACTATGATGCTGATGAAACCTTTATGATCATTGTTCTTTATGTACTAAGTTTACTTTCAGCTTAAGATGGAAATGAAAGAAATTTTGATATTGATAGTCATTGTTATCTTGACTGTGTAACTTTAAGAGCCCTGCTTGTTTCTATCATTTCCATGTATCATTTGATCACAAGCTCTCCCATACTATGGTTGTACTCTAAAAGATCCTGTAGCTGCTTGTTTTAAATTACTGTTGTATGATCATGATAGTGGCATTTGGATGTTTCAAACCTCTGTAGAATGAATGCCATTTTCTTGCCAATGTTATGTTTTAGCATGATTAAAATTGTATTGAATGCAAACATGTTTACTTTCAGCTATGATGGTAAAACCTCATTGTCTCTTGTAAAATCAATTCTAAAGCTCCATGAAATAGCTCGATGCTTGATATTCTATTTTTGTTTCTCTTCAATGTAAAGAGGCTCGATACCTCATTTAGATGTAATGTGAAAATGTAAAGTAGAGCTGAAACAAAATATTAACAAAATTGATGAGTTCTTTACTTACTTTTCTAAATCTCTTTGGAATAAGGCTGCTTATATGATTATATTCTTTAGTTTCAGCAGCCCTCTTAATGATTGTTCTGACAATATCAATGAACTCTCGTATGTAACTTGAGAGTGTGTCCTCCTTGATATGTCGGGCTCAACCCTTGTGGGAGCCCGTTTTACTCCACATATCTGATAAGATGATCACGAACATAATGCACCTGTTCTTGCATAGTGAACTAACATGTTAGCAAAATAAAAGAAGCTAAAAGCTTCCTCTTTCTTTATGCTCTTTGAATTTTGAAATCATCTGATGGATGACTAATTGATTTTATTCTATATTTTTGTTGGTAGCATAGGCATATGATAGGATTTGATTCACATTGCTCTAACGACACTTTCATCATACTTGCAGGTACACAGAGCTTGGAGCTAGAACTAGAGCTGGAGTTGGAGCTGGATCAATTTGGAGTCACAACTGAAGACCTCAACCTGTCAATGATTCATCATTTCAGGCAATGACCAATCACTTTCTACCCTATGCTTTCTTTATTCTTAGTTGTATAGCTTACTTTACTTCATGCACCTCTTTATTGACTATGAAAATCAAATTGAGTTACTCCCACAGCTTGTTTGGGATTCTGGTTTGTACATTATGAATAAAAACAGCAAACATTATGCAAATTTATGACATCATTTTGAGATGTTTTTGCATAATATTACTGAAATTTACACTGTAATGAAACATTACAAAATAATGATTACTTAGCAGAAATGTTTTGAACAACTTGTGTATCTTTTGGCTTTAATTTACAATTCAGCTCTACCTATTTGAGCTAGTAGTAAAAAATAGGTAACCGTTATCATCAACATCTAAATCAAAGCTTTCATCTCCATCTACACCAGAATATTTCAAAATCCTAGGCTCGCTCCTCTTCCCACCCAGATGCTCCATCACTCAATTCACCATTATCTTTATTATAAGCTTCATTATTTCTTATAATCTTCCATTTTACATTATTTTGTTATTCCCTTTTATAATCTTCATTATTTCTTTGCAACTAACTTGTGCTGCAATATTATTTTAAGTTTATGGGTTTTACATTTTTGTTTCCACAAAAAGTGGTATCAAAATAATTATTTTGCAGTGTTTGTGTTAGGTTTGGTGTTTATTTTGTAACATCAAATGGTGAAGGTTTCAATGCAAGGTTCAAGGTGGAGAAATTCAATGGGAAGAATAGTTTTAAGCTATGGAAGCTCAATATGTGTGATTTGTTAGTGCAACAAGGATTGCACAAAGCGTTGGTAAAAATTTCAAATAAATCTTTAAATATGAGTGTTGAGGATTGAAAGGATCTTGATATAAGAGCTCTTAGCACATTTCAGTTGTGTTTAGAAGATGATTTTCTTCTTAATATTGTTGAAGAGGAAAGAGCAACGGGCTTATGGAGTAAAATGGAGAGTCTTTATATGACAAAATCCTTGGAAAATCGGATCTACTTGAAGAGGTAGTTTTATAGTTTGTGAATGAAAAAGGGTATAAAATTTTATGATCGTTTAAATATTTTTAATACTCTCATATGTTAGTCAACTAGTATGGGTGTAAAATTCAAAGATGAAGAAAAGATAGTTATGTTATTGTGCTCATTTACCAAATGCTAGAATCACTTAGTCACTTATGTTAGATTTAGCACAACTAACACCCTTGAATTTGATTCTATTATGAGAGCTTTGTTGTCTGAAGAGGTAGAAATAAAATCTAACATAAAAATCTCCAAATCAAAAGAAATGGCAGTTAGGGTTTGATCCTTAGAAAAAGGGGAATATTCAAAAGGTATATCTAAATCTAATTCAAAAAGGGAAAAAGGGTAAGGGAAAATTTTGATACTATAATAAATTAGAGCATCTCAAGAAATATTGTTGGAAGAGGAAAGAAGATAATGTTGAATCCAAAAAGGAAGCAAATCCAATTGAGACAAGTTCAGGTATGGTTGATGAATTTTTATCTATTTGTAATTCTTTACAGTATCATGAGGAATGGTTATTACATTTTGGTGTTTCTAATCACATGTGTCCACATAAGATTTGGTTTTATTCTTACCAAGCTATTGATGGTGATGTTGTTCTTATGGGAGATAATGATTGTTGTAAGAGTGTTGGGATTGGGAGAATTAAGATTAAAATGTTTGATTGTATTGTGAGGACATTAACAGAGGTAAGACATGTGCAAGAACTCAAGAATAATTTAATTTCCTTGAGAGTTCTAGGTTCTATAGGCTATAAATTTATAATTCAAGGTGGATGAATGAAAGTGTCCAAGGGCATTTTGGTGGTCATGAAGGCTACAAATATCAGAAATCTTTACAAGATAGAAGGGAATATTATAATAAATGAAGTGGAAATGGTATCTAAGGAAACAAATGAATTTACTCATTTATGGCATCAATAATTGGGTCTTATGAGTGAGAAAGGGTTGAAGGTATTGTTAAATTGTAAGTTACTTCCAAATTTAAAATCTTTGAATTTGAATTTCTAAAAGCATTGTGTTTATGGGAAGCAATCTAGATAGAAGTTTAAAACAGGTTGTCATACAAGTAAGGGTATTCTAGATTATATTCATTTAGATGTTTTTAGACGTTCTAAATTAGACACAAAATCCAAGAAACATATCTTTTTTGGTTATGGTAATGGAAATAAGGGATATAGATTATGGGATCCTACTACCCATAAAGTCATTATTAGCAGAGATGTATTTGATGAATCTCCTCTCATAAAATTAGATATAGTAGAAGTAGATCTGAAATAGGAACAAGTACCTCAACATCAATAGATTCAATTGGAAAATCATCCATATATAAAAATAGGGAGAAAGAAGAAGCTTCTAAACAAGAATATGAGGATGCAAAATATTTATAAGATAATATAGAAATTCCACAACTAGATCTAAGGACATCTACATGCGTTAGAAATCAACCTAAAAGGTATGATGATTATGTTTCATCTTTTACTTTGATTTATAATGATGGGGAACCTAATTATTATCAGGAAGCAGTGAATGGTGTTGAAAATGTTGAATGGAAAATAGCAATGAAAGAACAAATAGATGCCTTGGAGAAGAATAAAACATGGGACTTGGTAGGACTCCCAAAGGATAGAAAAGTTGTTAGTTGCAAATGGGTATTCAAATTGAAGAAGGGTGTTGATGATAAATTTGAAAGGTACAAAGCAAGACTAGTATCAAAAGAGTATTTTCAAAAGGAAGGTATTGATTTTCATGAAAAATTTTACTAGTTGTTAAGCTAGTTTCTATTTGAGTTGTTTTAGCACTTGTTTCTTTACTTGATCTTGAGTTGGAGAAATAAGATGTTAAAATAATTTTTTTACATGGAGATTTAGATGAGGAGATATATATGGAATAGCCAAAAGGTTTTTTTCAATATTGCAACAAGAAATTCATTTGCAAACTCAAAAATTCATTGTATGGCGTGCAACAATCTCCTAGACAATGGTACACAAAGTTTTATTCCTTTATGGTGAGCTAAAATTTTAAAAGGAGTGAGTATGACCATTATGTTAAAGGTTTAAAAAAAAATTTATTCATTATCTTGGTATTATATGTTGATGATATGTTGATCAACATGTTAAAGGATCAAATGGCTAGAACTTTTGATATGAAGGATCTAGGAGCAACAAAACAAATTTTGGGTATGGAAATACACAAAGATAGGGAACATGGAAAGATTTGATTATCACAACAAAATTATGTGGAGAAAAATCTCATAAGATTCGGTATGAATAATGTGAAACCATTAAATATTCCTTTAGCTTCTCATTTTAATCTTTCTTCAAGTTTATGTCCTAGTAATAAAGAACAAAAGGATTATATGTCTCGTGTAATGTATGCTAATATAGTAGGAAGTTTAATATATGTGATGGTATGTACAAGACCAAATATTTCACATGTAGTTGGTGTTGTCAGTAGATACATGAAAAATCCAAGTAAAGAGCATCAGGAAACAAAAAAATGGGTTCTTTGGTATCTTAGAGGAACAAGTGATTATTGTATCACCTTTTATGGTTGTATTGGTTTAGTTTGTAGTTATGTTCATTCAGATTGCAAGTGATTAGACAAAAGGAGACCTACTTGAAGTTATATCTTTACTATTGTAGGATGGCCTATTTTTTGAATGTCAAAGCTTTAAGAAATGGTTGTTTTATCCACTACCGAGGAAAATTATATGGTTGTCTCACATGCATGTAAAGAGGAAATTTGGTTAAAGGGTCTTTTGGGTGAGTTTGGTAAAGTGCAAGACAAGGTGATTGTATTTTGTGATAGTAAAAGTGTTATACATCTAACTAAAAATACATCTTATCACAATAGCACTAAGCATATTATGATTAAATACCATTTTATAAGACAGGTTATTGATGGAGGTGGAGTAACTCTTGAGAAAGTTCATACACTAGAAAATTATGCAAACAAGTTTACAAAAATAGTGTAGTTAGAGAAGTTGCAGTGGTGTTTGACTTCTCTTGGCTTGCAAAAAAGGTGATGAATAGGCATAAGCGAGTATAAGGTAAATTGTTGGATAATGACAACAAGAATAGAAATAAATAAAAATATTATCTTTGGAAAAGATAAATATAAATAAAAACAAAGCAATAAAAAATAAAAGCTAGTTTTTTCTAAGTTTGACACATGTTGAAGATATTATATATATATATATATATATATATATATATATATATATATATATATATATTATTTCCCTAAAGGATAAATTATTGTAATGAATTGTAATTGAAGAGCAACAATTGTGTGAATATTGTAATCAATTTCTCTGAGTAATAATAATATTGATACTTTTCCCCATGGATGTTTCCTTGACATATTGTCAAGGTTTTAACACATGAATTTGTTTCTATTGGAAGAATGAAGAAGAACACATCTTTTGATATATTTTTTGTTGTCATTGATGTCACCATGATATATGAGTTGCAATTGCAAGATTCAAAGTCATGTTGATCCAATATTCTAAACTAGTAATGTAGAGTTGTCCTCGGGTATTTTGCTTTGGATTTCCTCTTCGATGATAGTTGCAACTTAAATTTTTTGGAAATGGTTTTTAGTTGATAAAATCATGCATGGACAGGATCTCATGCATTCTGATGCTCGTGGTTTTCTCTGAAATTATTTTTTTGTTTACATTTTTTTTATTTGGTCTATTTTTAGCTGACCTAATAAGTAGTTGAAGGTGAAATGGATTAAATCTTGTTTGTGCAATCCATGCTGACATGTAAATTGTGCAACACACATTTGAATTATTTTTTAGAAGTTTTTTTGTTTACTTGGATCCAACCTAATTGTTACCTATGGGAAAATCAGATATATATACATGATGCCTTTGAGATAGAGAGTGATAAGTGTGTGTGCGAATATTGGTAGATTATGTGTGGATGCGAAAGGAGTGAAGAATGATCTGTTGACATGCAAATTTCTTAAGCTTCAAAGGAACTGAATCTTCTCTCTAAGGTGTACTTACATCAATTCATTCTCTTGATGTAAGCTATTTTTTGTAGGTAGTGAGCCTTCAATTTTGGATAGTGATTCTTAGTAGTGAGCCATCTTTTGTAATATCTTATAATCAGTTATACTATATTGTGAGTAAATCCTCACTGTGGTTTTTCCCATTCTGGGTTTTCCACGTAAAAATCTTGGTGTTCGTGTGTTATGTGCTTCATGTTCAATTAATTATTTTTCTTGTATTAATTATCATATGCATTGGATTAATTGGATGGTATTTGTTCAATAAGTTTAAGAAGATATTGATTCACCCCCCCTCTCAGTATCTTGGATATTTAACAATTGGTATCAGAGCTTGGTTCCTCTAGAGAAGCCTAACAGCTTGAGGGAGATCTTGAGGATTGAACAAATGGATGATAATGCATAACTCCAGGCTGCCCTTAATGACCTTGACAAAACTGAAAATGAAAATAGAGATCTGAAAGAAAATATTGAAGAAGCAAATGAATGAGTTCGGAAGTTGAAAGAGAAATTAAACAAATTCAAAGAGATACACATAGAAGTTAGTGAGAAATTGAAACAAGCAAATGAAGATGTTACCAGACTAAAGCTGCAAGTGGAAGAAAAGAAGAGAATTGAATAATGCTTGAATGCAAAAGTGAAGAGAAATTTTGATGAATGTTCCAGGCTTGAACAAGAAGTGGTGAGCCTAAGATAAGTTTTGGAAAAAGAAAAAGTCTGTGAAGATAGTTTCAAGAAAATATCTACCAGACTTCATGAACTAATTGCAGGTCAGAAACCCTCTAAAGACAAAGGTGGATTGGGATTAGAAGAAAATGAAAGCTCAAAAGTTGCAAATGATCAAAAGACTCAAGACAAAGGGAAGAAAAAGATAAATCCAGGAAGGAAACCACCTGTCAAGCAGCCAAATGCACAAAGGTATCCATATTTCAATGTCACTTGTTTTTCATGCAACGAGTTTGGTCATAAGCCAACTAAATGCTTAAGTAGGATGAATTAGTTCTCTAGTTCCTTCTTCGGACAATGCTATGCTTGTAATAAGATTGGACATAGAGCTAGTGAATGCAAAACTCAGATGATGTACTGGTTTAATGGAGGAAAAATGAATCAGTCATTTGCTAGTTATTGCTATACTTGCAACAAGTTTGGGCATAAAGTGAATCAATGCATATCAAGGATTAATGGAAGTCAAACAAATCAAATAAATTTGGTCTACTATAATTGCAAAAAATAGGGACATATCTCAAAGGTATGCAAAAGTAAGAAGGGAAAACAATATGCTCCGGTAAAGAAAAATGAATATATGAATAAGGTTGACAAAGAGGAAGTTAAACAAGAAATGAGTAAGATATGGAAAAATAAAGAAGAATCTAAATATTTTGATGCATCTATGCCCTCAATAGGTACAGACAATTCCTCTGAGAACTAGACCTAGCATGGTCTTAGAGGTAAATTTAGCAGAAAATATTTTGAACCTCCTAATTTTGGGTGTGTCAACCTTTGGCATGAGGTGATGTTGTAAGAGATGAATAGGAAGAGAATTTGAAAAAGAAACCGGAAGAAAAAGTACATGTATTCTCTCTTGCAGAGCATATTAGGGTTTTTTAGCATAGTTGAAGGGTTTTTTGCCAACTTTTCAAATTTCATCGCATTTAATGTGAATTAGGGTATCACATCGATCTATAAAGTGAAATCATAAATGAATTTCAATCAATTGTGCATTTGAAGAATGGGAAGAGCGATTTAGAGAAACTTGGAGCAAATTGAAGTGTGACCTATGCAAACCCTAGTTTCGGTTGTTCATGAAAGAAAAAGGTATTTTTTAATTCTATGTTGTTGTGAGCTTCTAAAATTCTCTTTTTGAATCCATTAAGAGCTCAAAATATAGATAATGGCAACCCCTGTAGTCATAAATACAATAGAAAGACCTAGACCCTCCTACAGGAAATACTCAATGAAGGTTTTCAAAGATAACCCTATGGGCGCTTTCTCTTTGATTCCTCATGGCGTCATGCTGACAGAGGATACATTAGGGTTAAGACCAAGGAATTCAATCACACCAAATTGATTGACATGTGTCTAAAAGAACTCACTGGAGATGATTTCATGGTGAAACTTGAGTACTCAAATCCTGTGACAAAGAATTTGGATTGTTGGAAAAACTTCCCAAATTTATCACAGTGGATGATCAGTATGTAAAACTAGTTCTCAATAGAATGCATGATCAGTTCTTGTGGACCAATGAGCCACACTTGATAACTAAAGAAGTGATCAAATTTTTCACCGAACTTTGTGACACCAGACTAGTACCAATGATGAAAGCTATAAAAAATGAAGTGGTGATGGAGCTCACCGGTGCAACATATGATAAGAGGGCTTTCACAATAAAACATATCACTAATCTAGCCATGAAGTATGCATCCATAATGATTTTTCATAAAATCTACTTCACCAACAGAGATAACTCTATGTCCACCACAATAATTTATACTAGTTTTGATATGGCTACAAATGGTGCAGATTATGATCTATATGAGCTTCTCAGACAACAGCTACTTGAGAACCTAAGAATATCAAAAGAGAACCTATATGAGTCATTAGTCTCACCCGAGCACAAAGCATCGAGTGCATCAAAGGCACTAAGTAGTGTTCGGTCTCATAGCAAACAATCACACAATAGATCTAGCAAGGGTGAGAGCAATAGCTAGAATAGTGGGGAGCATGAGAGCAGTGGATAACTCCATTTTGACTTATGTATTTTGACATGTATATTTTTCATCGAGCCTCCGAGCTCTTATTTATGGGAGATATATTATGACATTGTACTGTGACACACTTTTTGAGATATATATATATATATATATATATATATCATTTTTGGCAGCGGTTTATATGATATGCAATTCTTTATAAGTAGTTGTTTATTTATGCATGTGTTATGGATGACAATATTTACTTTATGATACGTTTGCAGCCTATGATGATATGTTAATTCTTTATGTTGATGTATGCATTTACTTTTATGGTATGATGGATTTCATGTATGGATACTATGTTTATCATGATAAAATTCAATGTGATTTTAATATGTACAATATCATATGAATGTATTTTTTATGATAATATGCTATACATTTTATGATGGTTAATGCATGTTATGCCATGGATTCCTAGATGCGATAAATGTGTATATTTTTTCTTCTTTTTCAAACAAAACATATATTGATGATTTAATATGTGCATATGTATGGAAATTTCTAAATGATGTTTGTAATATGAATGCATATGCAGGGTACGTTATTTTTTGTGTGTCACAGGACTCCGTCATAATGCAAGAAAGAAGATATGTTAGCACAGAAAATATGGATATTAGTATTAGAAATCTTCATTATTTTGTCGAATCATAAAAGGCCTTGAATTAATCATCATTTAGTATTAAATGAAAGAAATGGATAATAAACACCATGATATGAGATAGACTAAGGTGTACAAATTCATCCACTTGCTAAAAATAGATAGCTGCAGACAAGGAGTGTCCTAACTCATACTAAGGGAAAAATTGCCCCAGTCTTTTTGTCAAGACAAACCACAAAAAACAATCAAATAAAAGATGAGTCATGAGACATCATCGCTCCTCCAAATCCTTTGTGGGACATCCTCGAGGAATCTAGTAACTTGACTCCAAGACAAAGCCAAAAGACAGTAGACAGACAACAGTCAAAGAAAAAGAGTCTTGAGACATTCTTGCTTCTCTAAATACTTCATGGGACATCCTTGAGAAAGCTAGTAATCGAACTCAAATACAAGTCACGCATCAACAAGAAAAATAAGTCAACAAGGTCATCAAGTCAAACCAAACAAATTGCCAAAACACTCAAACAATCAACCTATGTCTTAAACAGGATGTGTCCTTCCTAACATTAGACATTATCATTCAGTCAAACATTATCATTGCCTTATACAGGTGGTCACATGATCAAAACTAGACTCAATGTCTTATACGACATGTGTCTTTCTAAAATTTAGCTTTATCATTGCCTTGAACAGGTGGTCACATGATCAAAACCAGACTCAACATCTTATACGATATGCGTTATTCCTAAAATTAGGCTTTATCAAACAAACATCTTATCAATCTTCTAGACAATCAAACAACAAACAGATCAAATTTTAGAAAATATTTGTACTGGCTATTGACTTTATGGCTTGTTTTGTCTTATTTTTCTTCACGTCGATCTCACCAAATGTAGCATAGGGAAAAATCATGAGTTAGCAGTACAAGCATAAACTTAAACTAATCCTAAACTACCAATAAAGAACAATGGAATTAAAACATAAACAAAATAAAGATCTCGCCAAACTCTCATCCATTCCATGAATCACCTTCATTTCACTTCTTCATTTTGTTGTAGTATAGATTCCCTCAAATTTCTCTCAAGTATGCAAGTATGGCCTATTGATAATGATTAGAAAAACGTTGAAGAATCTTAAAGTTGCTTCCAAAAAGTATAAAGATTCTGAGAGGAGTAATAATGATGAAGGTAAATCCAATTTATAGAAAATATGACTTTCAAATGACCGGCTTAGATTCAAAAATAAATCGACAATCATTCTTAAAAGATATGCCATGCATTACGATTAGGGCTAGATTAGTGCGAGTGAAAAAGAATAACTGATGGAGATTAAATTAAATAATAATTTAATCTTTAGTCGAAACTAGAAGAATAATGATCGCATGTAAGATAAATATTAACAACAGATAGAAGAAAAGAATAAATTAACTAAATAATTAAAGTTATTTAATTAATAAAGGTTTTCATGTAGAAGATAAGAATAAGTCAGGATAACAGACTGATTAACACATAAAGTCTTTTTGTTAGAGACAATCAGATATTAAATCACCAGATAACTGAATGATCTAATTAAATCTAGAGATGAGTGATAAATGGCTAATTAGATAGAAAAGAGGTTATCTAATCACAATAGAATATGCCATGGACAAACCTTTTTATGAATTAAATAATAATTTAATTCAACATTTGAGATTTTAGGATTAAATTAAATAAAAAAAGATTTATTTAATCAAATAGAGAAAAGGCTAAGGAATAATTAAATAATTTGAAATGATTATTTAATTATAGTTGAAAGTGTCATAAGATAAAATTAAATAATAGTTTATTTAATTTTAGAGAGAGGATAGATTTAGTTAGCGACTAATTAAATAAATAATATTTAATTAATTAATCAAGAAAGAATAAAGGTAAGAATGAATCAATTAAATAATTAAAGTTATTTAATTAATAGAGGACATAGGACTTTATTAAATAATTAACATTATTTAATTATGAAGATGTAAGAATTCTGCAGAAGTTAAGAGCCGCAAGCCTAGGACAATATTTGGTTTCTATAGGTACATATGCTGAAAAATACATGGAAGTTCATTTTGAGCACAAAAAATCTACAAGGAAGAAAAATGTAACTGAAATGCTCAGAAAATATATTTTCACAGGTGAAGAGATAGAACTAGGAAGAGCCCAGGGAGAACAAAAGTCTGGAGAATCACCTACCATAAGTGGATCCAATAGGATCCCTCCTTCCAAACTAGCTTCTAGATCAGCTTCAATAAAGACTAATCTTGGCACCTCTTATAGAGGCAAAGGCTTGGCCCCTTCTGGACCCACTACCAGATCAAGCAAGAGAAAAGGTGTTCCTCTAGTAGCGCCTTCTAAATGAGGAAGAAAACAAAAAGCTACAAGAGAGAAGAATATCAATGTCATTGAGGACTAGGAAGAAGAGGAGGAAGACCCAAATTCTAAGTTGACAAGGAAGATAAGGGTAAGCATTTCCTCCAGTGAAGGTGCATTGCAAGAAACTAGTGTTGGATCGAAGAAATTTCACTACGTATCATCCTCAGAGGATGTTGATGAACTGGATGTTAGTGATAATGAAGCTGATGCAAAGAAGGCCAGAGTTGCAAAAGAGGTTTCATTGGAACAAGAAGAACAAAACATCTCTCCAATAAGACTTGGTTCCCCTCTCAAACTAGATTCCTTGGTGAATAATTTAGTGCATCAAGAAAATATGGTGAAATCCACAGTAGAACTTTATGATCTAGTAGGTGAAGAAGATAAGGAAACAATAATAATGGCTATCATTAAATATGTCATTATATTGGAAGCTAAGTGGGATAATATTAAGTGTGATGTACCTAGAAATTTGTGGGAAATACTGATGAAGAGAAGAGCAGAGGTGGTTGAGTTGGAAGAGGAAATAAGAGCTAAAGCATATAAAAATATTACATCCGCTCTATCTCTAGGTGATCTGGAAACCTTGAAGAAGGTTTGTGCTAACTTTTTATGGATGAAGAAGAGAGTTAATACTCTAATGACTAGAGACAAGAAGGAAATCGAAAGGATAAGGAAGGAAACATTAAATACTATCAAAGGTAAAGTTGTAAAGTATGGAATGATTGGTGCATCCGATACGACACCCGAATCAAGAAAAGAAGCTTCTACAAAAGTCAAGGAAGATCCTCCTTCTGGTGTTGATGAAAATTTACCTCTGGAAATGAATGACTCTGATATCCCTCCAAAAATAGGGAATACAGATGTTCCACTAAAAACTAATGTTGCTAATGAGGCTCCACAAAATGAAGGATGGGTTGAAGAAAATGTTGAAGTGAAGATTCATGTTGTCACCCCTCTAGTACACTCTGAAGAAGAAGAAAGAGATAAATCAGAAGAAGAGAAGAGAGAAGATGAAAAGGAATAATAAAAAGAAGAAGAAAAAGTAGAAGAGGAAAAGATAGAAGCAAAGGAGTTAGAAGAAAAGATAGTAGAGGAAGAGAAGGGTGAGGAAGAAGAAGGAAATAAGGAATCAGGTGAACCTAGTGGAAAGAATGAAGAAGTATCTCAGTAGTTTGTGGAATCAAAAAAGTCCACTAGAGAATCCTCCTCCGGTGATGATGTATTGAAATGCCTATTATCTAAGAAGATCATATTCTAGCTGGTAATTCCTCTGAAACTCTTCCAACTTCCAATGAATCAAGGCTATGCAAATTTGAACAAGATTTCTCCCATACATAAAATGGTGTTAGGTGATGTATTTCATGCATCCAGTAGAAGATAAATCTTGTAAATACATCAGAAGGGAACTAAGCTCATTGAAGATTCTATTAATACTTTACAGGATATCACACCTGATACATCTGTGGACACATCTCTCACTCCGCTTGAAAACTTGAAGCTTCTATTGATCAAGGAGTATGTTGTCGGACTTGGTGAGAAAACAAAACAAGAATTTGAAGAGAAATTGAATAAGAAAAGGCTATTGATCCTTCATATAAAGTGTGCTTTGTCACATACAAGTGTAGAAAAGAGCCTTGAATCTATAAAGGCCTATGAATCTGAAGCTAATTTTGTGTTTACCTACTACATAAGGCGACCTGATGCTACACAAAGTATAAAGATCTCATGGACTCCATTCATTCCCAGTTGACTGTTGTTTCCAATAACTACAATGTATCCATGGACATAGACAGATCAACATGGAATGTCATCTCTGTGCATAGAGAAAAAAAAATCATGTTATAGAAGCATAAAGAAGGGATAATTAGAAAATTTGGACTTCTTGGCAACAATGTAAGGATGGAGTACACTCCGGTAACCAATTATTTGGCTAATGCCGAGAAATTGGATAAGATCAATCTAACCTAGGATACTTCGGATGAGGTTGAAGAAAGTTTTATTTCTTTAGAGTCATTGAATAAAATTTTGATATCTACTAAATAGAGTTGGGAGAATGGTAAAATAGCCTGGCAAGGCATTCTACAGGAACTTCAAAGTGCTCCCTCCTCCGAGTAAAACTTTTCTTTCTTTTTTCATTGTTTGGGCTAAACTCCTCAGGGGGAGTTCAATAGTTTAATTATTTGTGCCATATGTTTTGAACCCTGTGTACATTTTTTTTTAACTTTTTGGTCGACCTTTGTCCTTGATGTCAAAGGGGGAGAATGGAAAGAGAAATAAAGTATACTTTGTACATAGGAATTTTGTAAATTCTTTTGGCACATGTTGCCATAAATAAAAAGGGGGAGATTACCGGAAGACTGAAGAAGAACACATCTTTTGATATATATATTTTTGTCATTGATGTCACCATGATATATGAGTTGCAACTGCAAGATTCAAATTCATGTTGATCTAGTATTCTGAACCCGTAATGCAGAGTTGTCCTCCGATATTTTTCTCTAGATTTCCTCTCTGGTGATAGTTGCTACTTCAAATTTTGGGAAATGGTTTTTAGTTGATAAAAGCATGCATGGACAAGATCTCATGCATTCTAATGCTTGTGGTTGTTGTCGACATCATTTTTTTGTTTACATTTTTGTTATTAGGTCTATTGTTGGATGACCTAATAAGCAGTTGAAGGTGAAATGGATTAAATATTATTTGTGAAATCCATGCTAACATGTAAATTTTGCACCACACGTTTGAATTATTTTTGAGAAGGTTTTGTGTTTACCTAGAGCTAACCTGATTGTTATCTATTGGAAAATCAAATATATATATAGGATGTCTTTGAGATAGAAGAGTGAGAATTGTGCATGTGAATGCTGGTAGATTATGTATGGATGCGAAAGGAGAGAAGAGTGATCTACTGGAATGCAAATTTCTTGAGCTTCAAAGGAACTAAATCTACACTCTGAGGTGTACTTACATCAGTTCATTCTCTGGTTATAAGCCATTTTTTGTTTCTATATTTTGTAGGCAGTGAGCCTCCAATTTTGGACAATGAGTCCTGGCAATGAGCCATCTACTGTAATATCTTATAACTAGTTATACTATATTGTGAGTTAATCCTCACCGTGGTTTTTCCCATTCTAGATTTTCCTCGTAAAAATCTTGGTGTCCGTGTGTTATGTGCTTCATGTTCAGTTAATTCTTCTACTTGTCTTAATTATCATATGCATTGGATTAATTGGATGGTATTTGTTCAATAAGTTTAAGAAGATACTGATTCACCCCCCCCCCCCCTCTCAGTATCTTGGATATTTAATAGTTTCTTGTCTATTATTTTGTTATTCCATCTGATAATATTTATTATTTCTTTGCAGCTATATTACACTGCAATATTATTTTAAGTTTGTGAGTTTTATGGTTTTGTTTGCACAACAAAATATAGTCGAGAAGATGGTTGTAAATCACTAGAAAAAATAAAATTTTATTGTGAAAGAAGAGCACAAAATTTTAAGTCATTGTATGAAATGAAATAATAAGAGATCACATGATTTGGATCACTCGCTGTCAAATCAAGGTCACTGAAAAGTAAGGTAAATTTTTCATCAGAAAAAGGAAAAGGAATCCCATATCAAAGTTAGATCATTATATTTATAGAAGGTCAAGTAGTCTAAGAAAAGAGACATCACAGTTCTAAAGAAAAGAATTTGTCAGCCAAGCACATATCCTAGAAAAAATATTCAACCACGATTAATGAAAAATCAACAATCATTCAAAGAGGATAGAGATCGAAAACTTGAAAGAAGTCACCCGAAAAAAATAGAATTGTGAAGAAGTTGTTATACCAAAGAGGAAATCATTTTTTCAAGATTGTTCAATATGAGTTTGAGGAAGGAAAAACTTTGTGAAGAAATACTGCCACCACAAAGAAATAGAAAAGAAAGTGAATCATTTGTTTCAATGTAAAAGATTGGAAAAAATGTGAAGAAAGAAAATAGAAGTTTAATATGTGCGAAAGATAGTTTGAAATATGAATTAGTGAAGCTTAAAATGTGTAACTCAAAATTTATAGAAAAGATAAACGAGTTTGGAAAATAAAGATGAATATTTGTGTGAAAATGAGAATCTTGAAAAAGAAATAGAGAATGTGAAAAAGAAAAAGAAAAATGAAGATTGAAGCTAAATGATGAGGTAAAGAAGAAGAATGAAGATTTGGAAGAAAAGCTAAAATTGTTGGAGAAAGAAAATGAGTGTTTGAAATCAAAGCCACTAATTTTTTATGTCTCATGTGATACAAAAGATTTGTGTTCCTTTGATCAAACTGTTGATTTGTGTGAATTTCATTTCAATAAAGTATGTGAGGATAAAGGTCAGGATGTGTCTGACACTACAAATTTTGCATCTTGTGATGTTAATGTTGATGCTTAAAATTTATAGGCAAACAGCCTTATGGGAAACTCGGTTAGTGGGGGGACCAATTGTGCTAAACTGAGTAACCTTTGAGATTTATAAAGAAGCCAACTCTTCCTATAATTGGGGTTTTAGAAAGGGAAAATGAAGCAAACATAAAATAAAAACTAATCTAAGGTGATGCGCCAAGATTAAAAAATTTAGGCATAGGAAACCTTCCTTTCAAATACGGTTTGAGGGCCCATTCAACAATATGCTATGTCTAAGAATAACAAAAATAAAGATGAAAATACTAAGAAATTTAACCCAATGAAAGTATAATTTCCATATACATTTACTAAACAAGAAGAGTCTAAGACATGATCCCAAACAGAAAATTTATATTCAAGTTATAAAAGTTGTAGATAAACTACTTAGTACAACAACATAGCATAGTATAATGTCTTGTATTATCTAATAAATAGAAAGGTTGAAAATTTGGCACAGTCTATGAGTCTTATCATAATAAACAAAAACAATACAAAGTCCTGAAACTTTTCAGTATTTTCTTTCTATGATTTTCCAACCCATTCTTAGAGCATTGCAGTAGTATATATATACTTTTCCCACCACCTCAAACCACCACCTGAAAGGTTCCTTAGGCACATGTCATCCCCCCATTTGTTGAATTGAATACAAATCACAACAGAAAGATATTCAATTTTCTCGAACAGAGTGCACTCGCAACAATGATGAATGTGGTCTCAAGGTTGAAGCAACAACAATCTCAAAAAGACATATGCCTAACCACTTGAATGTTGGCTAGGACACGTGTCAAAGAAATGGAGCCTTTTTCTTGACCTTCGCTCCTTTGCAATCAAAAATTCCACCAAGGTGACACGTGGAGAAGCGGCGGGGTTTTTTATCCATCCTTTTTTTTCTTGGGATGCAATCCTTATGAAGATGACATGTGGTGCGGTGTCATCTTGAGATTCCTTCAGTGGAGCCTACCAAAAAGTGTTTGAAGGTTTATGCAACATCACACACAGGTGGGACTCAGAGAGGAAACAATGGAGAGAAGCATTTCAAAATCTCATGTTGTTGACACATGGTGAAGCAAATGAAAGCGCGACCAAAAAGTAGCTCAGGGCAAATTAAGAAATATAACACGAACAACCAAGGATTTTGCTAGGCTGACTACAAAATAACTCGAAGGGAGCTTTGTAGATTATTTAATCCACAAATTTTGGCGACTATCAAGTTCATTTTTCCCGCGGAATGAGGACCCAAAAAATTTGGTTCATAGACCAGAGCCTTATCCATTAAAAAATATTTGGAGTTTAACAAAGGTGGTCTTTAGAGGAAGCCAACCAACCTCAGATGGCATAGATAAGGAGCACAGAATATTTTGTGCCTCATGCAGGTCAATGATCTCTTTGAAAGGTAGCTCCATGGAAGTTCTAGTCCTGAACTCAAGGTGGAAAAGAAGTTGTGTAACTGGATGAATAATGCCTTCAATGTTCACTATCGTAGGAGGCTAGCCAAATGATCGGAAAGAAGATAGATCTCACTACTTATCCTTCATTATTGATGTGATATGCTCCATCGTGGCTGCCAAATTATCAGAGAGGAATGGAGAAGGAAAACCCAACTGAGTCAAGTGCAAGAATTATACCTGCAGATTATTCATCATGAGACTCGAGGATGCCAAACAACTCCTAGCCTAGAGGATCGTCGCATGGTAATAGATGAATTCCTTTTCCTTCTTGGTTGTTGACAGTTGGTCCTCAATCCCTACTTTTTTAAATTTTGCATCAGTTACCTTATACAATTTTCCCAACAATTTCTTGACCTCGGGAACCCTCTCAGCAATGGACCGCAAAATTTGCTCGATGGTCTCGCACACTTCCCTACTTAAAATCATTGCATCCGCCATGAATTGGAGCATTGGTTGTAGGGATGAACAAGAGGATTTGACGTTCTCCCAGTAAGAGGCATATGGTTGTTGAGCCACCAGAAGGGAATCGGATTGAGGAATAGGGGGATGCATTGGAATTCTTGAAAGACTTAGCTAAAATTCTTTCACCCTAATTTCCTCCATCAGTTCATCAATCCTCCTATCAGATGCAGTGATTCGTTCTTGTAAAGCTATCAGTTCTATGCCCTTGCTTCTCAACAGTTCCTCCATTTGACCTTGGGAACCGATTCCATTTCCAGCGACACCTGTAACCTTTCAATATCTTTTTCAAATTGACCCCATTGGTTCTGAAACTCTTGAGTCTTTTCCTACGCTTCCCTTTCCATCTAAGATAGCCACTCTTGAAGCTCTTGTTTCTTCTATTGTAAATTGGAAACCAGGTTGGAATCCTAGGATTGGAACTTTT
The DNA here is from genome assembly GCA_007115665.2 of Sequoiadendron giganteum. Lineage (NCBI taxonomy): Eukaryota > Viridiplantae > Streptophyta > Pinopsida > Cupressales > Cupressaceae > Sequoiadendron > Sequoiadendron giganteum. Next base: position 388,351,493 of record CM021103.1, on the reverse strand, counting down.
CAAGTTCCTCTTGGAGTGTCTATTCATGTTGAGACAGGCATGACAACTCAACCTCTCTTCTCTTCTCCTTCTTCTGAAGGACATCCACCCATTCCTTGACATTTCAGAGATCCTCCTCTCTTTTCTTTAGCTATTGAATATGTTTCAACAAGTTAGTAGTCACAACTCTCTAGGTCTCCTCCATTAGCTCAACCTTTTCCTATGGTCGGGCAATGTTCAAATCGAGCCCTATAGCATGGATCATATATTCTTCAGGTTGCATCTCCCTTTGAGATTTGATGACATTGGGTGTCATAGTTGTGAATGTTATTGATCCCTAGTGTTCATTGTAAAGGGTATGCGCACATGGCTCAATAGGCTTCGCAACATCCTTTTCATTCCTTTTATGAATCCTTAGGCCCTAAATGGACTTAGTCATAATATTTTGTGTAAAAAAAATTGTTGGTGATCTAATCTATCTGTTGGAAAAGGGTGCACCGAGAGAAAGAGAAAAAGGGAATGAGACCATGGAAGACACATATGATGTTTTCTTTGGTAGATTCAATGTTCATGGGGAGAAAGGGGGAAAATTATACTAGTTTCTGGTCCCAAGAGTAATGGAAGGGCTTATAGGAGATAATGATGGTATCGGGGATCTAGAAGTTACCTTTGTTGAGCAGTTTGAGTAGGGGTCGACATGATGGAACCAAAAGGGTTTGTAGAAATGGATGTAGATTGAGCCTAGACAAAATGGTGGAAAATTCTATGGTGGATTAAATTCAATCATTCTCTTGCAGAGAAGGGAGCTTGGTGGGAACTCCCCGCGATCGCAAAAGTAGAAAACTGAAGACCAACGCTCGAGGTGATTGGAGGGGTGGATACAACAAGAAGGAATAAGGACTAAAATGAGAGAGAGGAAGGAGAGAACTGTACCTAAGTTGTCACAGACTCTAACCTATGGCTCATCATATCAGTCACTTGTGAACTCTCTCCTTGGACGACATCAATATCCTACCTCTTCTGAGGTGGAGAATGGTCCAAGTCTATAGTTTCTTGAGATTTTTGAGGCATTCTATATCTCTTAACAACCCATGATCATGGAAATTTGACCTTTACATGGGATGTAGTTTCCTGTATATCTAGGGAACCTTGGGTGTGCAATTCCCCAGCTTTGTCGCCCTCAGTTTCCTCCTCCTTGGCCTCTTAAGCACTATCATCACTATCATCATGACCCTTCTTCTAGAGATCATCAAATTTTTAATCCATATTGGGGGCCTAAAATGGGGCATCGAGACATCCGGTCTCCTGATGATAGACCCAGAAGGTGGAAATTTTCTCTTGAATCCAATTATAATTTTGGACAAGTCATTGGAAAGGGTGGTCGATATCTTGCAATTATCGCTATCCTTGGCTAGAGGAAAATAGAAGGAATGCCATGGTAGCCTCCGGTATCCAATGGGAATATAGGTCAGGTCCACAAGTACTTCCATGTGTTCTAACTATGGATTCTGACATTCCTCCTAGTAGGGTCGAGGGTTGTGTTTCTCTTTAACCTTTATGCCCACTAAATCATTGTTAGGATTGTAATCCCACTTGTCCTCGATTAACACTAGCCCCAAATGAGCAAGCTTTGTTAATAACAGACCATGTGTTTACTTTCTTTGCATTATAACAATGCCAAAAATTAAGGGGAATTTGAAGAAGCCTTTCTTATTCTTTCCCCCACATAACATTTTATCAATAAGTGTCAGTTGCCTAAAAACCTCAATAGCCAACACCCTGTCAATGATAAAGAATAGCAGCCAGTAGGGCTCCTCAATGAAACCATGAAACTTGAAAAATGAAAAATCCTCATCGAGGAACCAATCATAGGGAGGACGAAAAATTTGCATCCATGCCACCTTCTCGGTAGAAAAATGATAACACTCGACCTCTCCATCCACATCAAAATCTTGCAATATTGGAAACAAGAAGAACTCGGAAAATGCATAATAGTCATAGGTTGCAAAAAGGAGAGGGGTCCACATAGAAACTTGCCTATGGGCCCCACTTTCATTAAAGATAGATAAATTCATATGTTTTTGAAATAAATCATGGTTTTGGTGTAAGAACATATGCATAAGAAAAGAAGAGAATTTGAACTTACCCTACGTTTGATATTCCCTAAATTGATCTAGCATCTCCTTACAAATGATCTATGTGAATTCATACCAGAATAGGGAATTTTGTTTCCTTAACTAGAAACCCAAACCCATTTAAAATTTGTATACATCTTGGGCACTATTCATGTCGTAAATGAAAGCCACCATAGAAAAGATGTCTTGCAAGTCTTGGTTGAAGGCATTGAGCATGACTGGAAACTATAACAGGCACTTATAGTCTTTGTGCCTTTTTGTTTCTATGTTATAAAATTGTAGGGCCTATTTCCTGCCTCTCCAAAATTTCTCCATGTAATCCATAGTGAGCCTTGCATATGCCTCCTTTCCTTGCAAAGTATGGATACACAACATATCCCTAAAAAAATCAGTGTTAATTACTACCCTTAGGTCTTGGTTGGCTATGATGTCAGTATCTGGGTTAAAATTTTGCATGCACTGATGAATTAACTCTAAGAAATGGTGTACCAAGGGGACCATATGTTGTGGGAAATCACAGAACCATAGTTTGTATGCCACAGAATCCTTGTTCCCATCCTCCTCGGCCTTTTTCATTCTTTCATAGGCCACTTCCCTAAGATTCTTAGGTTTTATTTTGAGGTCAGATTCGTAAATATTATCCCACTCCTCTATTATCTGGATTTTGTTTATGTGGGTTGTCTTTTCTATGGTCCGTGTATGGGGCCATCTTGGCTTCACTGGTATCCCTAATGTGGTGTAAGAGATGTCAGTGAAAATATTTACCCACGATGTTGTCTTCATGGCATCGGACAAGCTTACAACTGGACCTTCTTGTGCTACTATTCTAGAATTTTGTGCCATTCTCTCTGATGCTCCGACCCAAAAGTGTCCCTTTCTTGCTTTGCAAAATTACCCTTCTTCGAAACACACTAGTATTGGATGAATGGGACCCAAATAAAAACACCAATATAAGGCTTTGTATTGAATACAAATTTAGATGGACTCTTCTTCTTTGTTTGGGTTCAACTCATTCAAGCATAGTGCATCATTAACAATTATTTCTTTGAACCTGGATGCTTTGATTCTTCTCGCATTACACTTAGTTTTTTCTCATCAAGTTGTGTATTTATTTTTACTCTTAATGTTTTTCCTTCGCATGCATGTTTCTTTTTCTAAACCGAATTTAGAAACAACAGTTTCTTTTAGCAATAAATTTGGCATGCAATCACCAACTCATATGTTCATATGAAAATAATTCCTATCCCTTGAAAAGACAAATTCATAATGATGATTTAGCCACTATGTCCTATGATGCCATCTCCTGGGAAATTGAGCCAAGAATAAAAAGAGACATGAAATTTTCTACATGCTTTTGCACTTAATAACCTTACTCAAATTATTTAGCTAAAAGGTGTAATAATTATACTGAGAGATTTGAAATGATCCTTCGAGGCTGAGAAAAATTTATAGTGTGACACCTAGTTTTTGATTGTGCGGATTACCACTTGCACCTGCCACAAGTTTTAGTCGATTGATTACCTTACTTTAATTCACACACAACAATCCTTTGGATGGGAATTTTGAGTAATCTCGATCAGCCTTATGCGTATCGTACGCAACAAATACAACCTAGCGAGAACAATAAGCTCACAACTCTGATGGGTTTTTCTTGAGTTTACAATTCGATCAATCATTATAATTATCACACATTCTACCCCAGCTACCTCCATAAATAGACCTAGTGATAACCACATAATTCATACTTGGTAATTGGGCTTCTTGATAGCAGCAATGGACACTTCCATTAGGCTCACTATCAATAAGTCTCAAGTAGATTTTCTAGGAGAGATCTTTAGTAGGCATTTAAAGCAAATAACAAATAACAAGCATTCTCTAGCCATTATTGCAATAAAGTGGGTGTTGCGTAGGGATTGCCTATAATATGAAGATAAGTACAGAGTTAACACTGGTGTCTACTCTCATTTTGTTGCCTCCTTGCTTGACATTTAGGTGCCAAAGGAGATGATACTACAACTTACCCAGGTGGTTTTTTCCAAGCATTTGTTGAACTTCTCTTTTTCTATTTGTCCTTGATGTCAAAATTGTGTTTCAGATTGGCATCTTGGTGATTGATTATCAGTTGCATAGTTTACATTCAGTTGGTTGGCACTCTTGTTTATATTCTGTCTTGGCATGCTTGGTTTTGGCTTCGGCATTATGATGATGGTTTTTATGGTATTGATCTCTTGACTCCATGTGCAGATTACAGGGCATCTTGTTTATAGGATTATGATTCTATGTTCAAGTGGTATAGTTCTAGTTTGACAGGTTTGACATTTTGAGCTATACTGTGCTAAGGTGATCTACAGGTTTATATGGTTTTGTCATGTTTAGATTTATGTGGTTACATGGCATTGATAAGGTTTTGAACAACATCATAGTTGTATTTTTTTTTCAGCCTCATACAGGTAATGCTTATAGGCAACTTGGTTTTGGAATCATTATTGGAGTTGGCATTTAATATTAAGAAAACCCTATCGAGTTTCCTTAAACATTTGATACTTGCATGGGAATATGATAAGTTGATATCAATTGGCATCTTTTTTAGGAAAAGGTATTATTATGGTTATCATGGAAAGGTCAATAAATTGAACCTCTCTTAGCATGAAATCGAGCTTTATCACTTAGCAAAATGCTTTGAATAAAAGTCATATATGAATCGGGTCTTATAATTGATATTTCATTAGGCCTTAAGTTCAACAGCAGGTATGAGGAAATAATTGTTAAGTCACTTGGAAAATGACTAGCATCGACCTTTAGTAATAATGCCTTGGCTAATAAGGTGGTCAACACTTGTTTTAAGTGGTCATGAAAAATTATTAAAGACATAATTGTGTCAGCATTTTTACTTGTTTGATCATTGAACATCGATTAAAGTTTATCATTGATGAAAATGATTAATGGTTTTTTTGCATTCCAGAGGTAATGAAATTGTTGGCATGCGTTGCATTGGCTCATTCATAGAATTTAGAATTCATTGTGAGCTTTCTTCTTATGTCTTCAGTCCTTTTGGACTTCAAACTTTATCATATCTTGAAAAGTCATCGATTGATTTTCAAAGGGAAATTAGGGAATTCTTATTGTGTTTCACAAGCTTGAGGGTTTGAAACCCTAGCATCTCTACCACCACCATGGGTGTTGAGTCTCGGTCGTTACTCTAATTTTTCTCTCTTGCTGCATTCAATCTGACAGACATTACACTGCCTTTTGTGAGATCTATGACAAAGTTGGTAAGGATGGCATGAGCTTGGAAGGTTGTTTGAAATTTTTTTCTCCAGCCAAGTTCTTTTTTCAATCTCATCTGGTATTTTCAATTACAGCATTACAAACTCAAACAGGTACTATCATTCCATCTTTGGAGAAAGATTTCAGTTTAAAAGAGGCAATTACTACTCTTTGTTTTGAAATTAAAAAATTGCTTGATTGTTTTCCATGCAAAGAAGTCAAGATTTCGGTTACCTAAAGTGAATTTAATACCCAGATAGAATATTAGTTTTCTATTCTTGGTTCTGTTGTGAAGGGTTGTGTTTTTCGGTAGTGGGTAATCATGCATCCTGATAATTATATCATTCCTCTTCATGGATTATGTGGCATTAGCTCTTGGTCACTAGGTGCACAATCATAAGGGTTCAGTTACATTTTGTTGCAGTGGTATTTAAAGATATTTTTGATGGTGCATGTATTATGTTGTTGCTTTTATCAGAATGTATTTCCTGTGCAGGCTCCTTGAGTGGATAGGGTTCAGAGTCTTCTTTCTCAAAATATACTTTCCTTGACCATTCTGTCAGAAGCTATCCTCTATGTTGAGTACTTCTCTGAATCACTATAAAAACCCAAAAAATAGACTAGACAGAAGTTGGTTACATTAAAAATTACCTCTGTTGTTTAAAATGGATGATATAAGTTTTTGGGTTGTAATTTTTGAAATGTAATGAAGACATATTTGTAAGAAGAAAAATAGAGAGGGATATAACTATTTTTGCACAATGAGAAATAATAGTGAAAACTAGTGAGAAAATCACAGCTATTGTATTGTCTACTAAGGAAGACATGTTTTGATTTTGAGATTAGAAAATCTGAAATATATGTTCAACAACAAGTTGTCTCAATATCAGATAATAGCTAGAATTTTGGAATTTCATTCTTGAACTTTGAGGGTTGTAGGTATTGTCTGTTAAGAGGCACTTGTGAGAAAAGAGAGAAATAGAGAGATCCTTTGTATCATTATATTTTCTATAAATAGTAAAGGGGTTGGTGCTCCTTGAAATTGGTGTTTTAAAATGAGGGATTGGTGATCCTTGAGTTGGTGCTCAAAAATCAGCCTATAAGGCATTGTCAAAAGTGGTTTTTAAATATAAGCCTAGAAAGGCAACAATTTAGGAGTGGTTTTTCTACTCCAGGAGGGTTTTCCACTCGACATATCTTGTTTCAATTTTCTCATTTGTGGTTCCAATGATTCTTTGTATGAATGCTTTGTTATGCTAAGTTTCATTGTTATACTTCTCACTATAGTTATATGTGATTTCATTCAATATATGGATGAGTTAATCATTGATAAATGAGAGGATAAATCTTCTTTGTTTCAGTTTATGTCAAATTTGTTAAATCAATTTATGACACTGATTCACCCCCCCCTCCCTCTCAATGTCTTTTTCACTCCAACAGCATTACCTTGGCGGGCTTGGAGAAGTTGTGAAAAACGTCGTGTATGGCCTTGGGCTTCCAACGGCTAGTGACCTGCATCGACATGTCAAGGAGGATGCAGTGGTGCCATGGGTACCATTCCTGAGTGGATTCCATAAGATGAGTATTGATGAACACCGCTAGAGGGTGTCTCGTGCTAGCCACTTCCTGATGAGGTGATACAATGTAGAGCTCTTCTACGACATGGGGTGGTATACAGACTTCAGGAACCTGGTGTACCCACCACCTTATACCATTGTTGTTGACACTCCTGTTGATGTTACTGGCGATGAAGCTCCTTTTGAATGAATGAAACTTTTCCTCCTCCATTTTTGTATATATATATCTCAAAAGTTTATAATATATACTTGAAAATTTTGGCTCAAAAGCCATTTTGGAGTACATAATACCATAAATAATGAATATATAACCTTTGTTAATCTTTTATCTCCATTGCTTTCTCTTTCTTTTTATTGTTTCATGGGTTCCACTTAAAAGCTTGTTGGAACAAGACACAAAAAGGAAATAATTACATATTCACATATTTACACATGTCAAAGAGTTAATAAAGCTAATTGAACAATTTTAAGTGAGTTTCGTTTACTGGAATTCCTAATGCTTATTTTTCCATGTTTTCTAGTTTGAATGCATTGTGGTATTTACATTTGATGATGTGGAAGGGTCCTTCCCATAGACTATCAAACTTACCATGTTGTCTAGGTTTTGCAACTCTCTTGTTGAATTTGAGTACCAAATCTCCATTCTTAAGGCCCTGGTCAGAGTTCTTCTTGTCGAAACATTTCTTAACCACATGTTGACGGTTGTTCATGGTCATTAGGTATTTTCCTCTTTTTTCTTAGACTTCTAATAGTTCAGCTAAATGAACCTCCATAGCTCCATTTTGTTCTACTTCTAAAGACTTTAGCAACTATAGCACGAGAATCTCTATAGAGATAGGAAATAGTGCCTCCTTCCCATATACTAGATAATATGGTGAAGTCTTTAAGACTTTCTTGGGAGTTATGCGGTCTACCCATAACGCTGCTTTGAGATTCAAATTCCATTCTTCTTGATGCTCTGACTCGATCCTTTTGATGAGTCAGACTAAATTTTTATTAGCTGAATCAACTAGGCCGTTTCCTTGTGGATAATAATTCGAAGAGGTTTTTAAGAATATTCCATGATTGAGTGTGAATAGGCATACCTTCATACCAAGGAAGGATTGTTCATTGTCAGAGATGATGGTATTGGATGGGCCAAACCTCCTTACTAGCTCTTGTAGGAAACTTTTACAATTTCCGCTTCAGTTGAATTATTCAAAGGCATGCCTTTGTTCCACCTAGTAAAATAATATGTGGTCATGAGAATCCATTTATGTCTAGCACTAGAAGTGGGATTAATCATTCTGATAAAATCCATGCCCCATTGTGCATAGGGCTCTTCAACCACTATTGGGTTTAGCGGCATAGCCAAAAAAAATCTTCTTCCCACAAAGAATTGGCATTCTTTGCAGGATTTGACCAAGGCATATGATTCATTAAACAATGTGTGCCAAAAATATCCCACACACATGATTTTAATGGAAATGATTTTTGCAGAGAAATGTCTGCCTACTAGGTTGCTCTGGAACTGACTTAGAATTTTTTGTGACTGTTCTCGGTCCACACATCACAGAAGAATACCATTGAAGTTCCTTTTGAAGATAACTCCTTCAATCAACACATAATTGTTGTTATGTAATCTATAAAATCTCCTCTTCTCAGAATGTAGGTTCAACGGATATTTCCTAGTCTGCATGAATCTCATTATTTTTTCCACCCAACAGCCTTTGGACTCAGGTTCATTTAGCAAAATTAGTTTGAGTTCTTCCTCTTCTATAGGTAATTCGTTGTCTTACACTAGATACTCACATAACCCTCTTCCTTGCATGGTTTTTGTGGGCCTAACGTCAATGTCATATTCTAGGATCTTTGTTATCTAGTTGGCCCTTTTTTTGTGATTTCTCCTTCCATTATTTACTCACACACATTGGAATGTGCTATAAATACGACCACCTTACTGCAAGATATAAAGTGTCAAAAAAATTTAAGGCCTTTGACGATGGAAAACACCTGTCTCTCAATGAAATTGTATTTTGTCTCATAATATTTTAAGGTCTGGGAGTGAAAAGGTATTGGGTGTTCTCCTTTCCCTTCATTATCTTTTTGAGTCAGAACATTAGCGATGCTAGAACGAATACTAAGCACATACATTATGAAATCCTTTGACAAGCTTGGGATTACCAGTATAGGGGCTGAAACAATATCCTTTTTGACTTTCTCAAAGGCTTCTCTAGTTTCTTTTGTCCATTTGAATGACTGATTCTTCTTGAGCATCAGGATGATTGGCCTAATTAGTCCTACAAAATCTGAAATGAATTTGCTTACAAAATTTACCTTTCTTAGAAAGGACCGAACTCCCTTTTTGTTCACAGGAAGGGACAGTTCTTTGATCGCCTTCACCCAATCCAGATCGATAGTGACACCATCTTTGGACACTATATGTGCCAACAATTTTCCTTGAGGCACTCCGAAGACACACTTTTTTGGGTTCAGGGATACTTCGAACTCCTAGAATTTTTGAAAAACCATTTCAAGATGATCAAAATGGTTATCTTTTGATTTAGAGAATGTTGTAAGATCATCTAAGTAGATCAGGATGATTTTTTTGATTAGCTCTCTAAATGAAATGCCCATTGCTCGCTAGAAGGTAGCTTCGGCATTTTAGAGACCAAAGGGAATTTTTGAATAGGTGAGCATTCCCCATTTGGTAGTGATCATCGTTTTGTGTCAGTCCTCTTCTTTGACTCAGATTTGATTGTAACTAGAGAAAAAATCTCCAAGCCAACCACCATTTGTAAGATAGACTCCATAGAAGGCAAAGGGTAGTGGTCCTTCAATGATGCCCAATTCAAATCTTGAAAATCAACACAGAGGCAGATGTCTCTATTCTTCTTTCATACTAGAACTAGGTTAGACACCCATGTGTTGTGTTTGATTGGAAAAATGATCTCGGATTGGATCAACTTCCCCAGTTCTTGCACCATAAGTGACTCAATCTTTGGATTCATCAGCCTTTGCTTTCGGTGGATAGGATTTGTGCCTTTCATCAACTCTATAGTATGCTGAATGATTCTAGGATTATATACCTTGAGGTCATAATATGACCAAGCCACTACTCCTTTATACTTTTCACAAAAGTGTGTGAGCCTATCCTTATCATGTCGCGGAACTTCTTTCTCGACCTTTAGCTCTCTTCCATTTATGACCTGAAGGTCAGCGTAATCGCTTTTGTCTGCTACAAACTTCCTCTTGTCATTTCTCACATCATCACAATCAAATAGGTTTTCAAGAGTGACTAGGCCTTTCGGAAGCTTATTGAACCTCAGCTAAATAATTTTCCCTTCTATGCTTCTTCAATTTTTTTTTGGAGTTGATCAGCAAATTCTCTTGAATGTTGGATGAATGAGGTGATGTGAGTGTCACTTTTGAACACTTTCTAATTTAGGTAATTGTTGGGGATTGAGGGTCAGATAATCACTCGCACAAAGTGTCTATCTCCAATCAAATTGAAATTAGTTCAAATTGGGACCCTATTGTCACCATGTGATCTTTAGATGTGTTATGCTCTCTAGGCAACACCTGAATATTGAAAGCTTCAAAACCTTCAATGAGGTCCCAAACCCTATGTCTATAAGACCGCATGTGGACATTCTTCATCATGGAGATACCTTGGACTTGATTAACTATCATCTCAGAATCTCTGAAGACCATTATCTATTTTATGCCCATTCACTCTGTGGGGCTTAAACCTTGTACTAGGCCTTCATATTCAACTTCATTGTTTGAACAAGAAAATTCAAATAAAAAAGATCTGATATTCCCTTCATTGGATGGAGACGTCAAACATATCCCGACACCTGCACCAACTTTGCACCTTGCTCCATCAAATTGCAGTGTCCACAACTTTGATGCGTGATTACACTAGGGACCTTTTATAACCTTTGGAATCACTTGATCCTCATCATAGATCACATAAGTTCCCAATCTGATTGCATGATAATTTTTGAAGGGAGCAATGTCAATAAATTTACTCAAGAGGACTTCTTCATCATCAATTTAGTCTTCGATTACTTTTTCATCCTCAAATAACTCGGTGCAATATGTTTCATCTTTGGTGATAGAGGTATGGGCAGCCTAAAAATTTATCATTGCTTCATCTGCTACATGTTTCACATGCAATTATTTAGACAACAGCCTCATCTTGTCCCCATGCTTAGTTCTAATGATTAGGTGTGACCAATCTGAAGAAAGGTACCCACCTATCTTGGTAGTAAATTCCCAGGATAATAAAGGCCGAACATGGGAGGGCCATTAATGATCACAGTATCATGTTTAGCTATGATGATAGGGTAGAAAAATAGAGTTAGTGGAAGGTCCTTAATGACACCTACATTATCAACCTTATTTCCATCCAATTGCATAACCCCCTTATTTAAAGGTTCATAGCTAAGTCCTAAGGCTTCAGCTATTTTCTTTGGCATGACCATAGTGCTAGCACCAAAGTCAATCATAGAATTATGCAACAATTTTTAACCCATAATGAGGGTTAAGAAAAGGATTTTGGTTTCAGCTTATCCTTACCTTTTGTTGAGGAATCCTCTGCATCATTCGTAAGGAATTTGTCCTAAGGTGATGGATCAACGACCTTTTCTCTGGATGGTTTCTTTGTTGGTTCTATACTTGTACCCTCTCGTAGAGCTTTCTGCCAGATTGAATTTTGATGTGGAATAGCTAAGATATCCCAAAGGGATACATTATCAAAGGATTTCTTCAATTGTTCCACCATAATGAATAGCGGTGGAGTCAGAGACTTTTGCTCTTTAGACCTTGTTATAACAATCTCCTTGTGTAGTTTCGGTTGTAGAGCAATTGTGGAAGGACTAGGAGATTGGTTGGGGATGCTTCTAGTTTGTGGAGAGATCAGTTCGCCCGTGAATCTCCCTCTTTGAGTGAGTGTTATAATTTTAATGTACTTGTGGGGTCTCTAATGTGGATGCCTCATTTGTAAATACCACCTCTTCTCCTTCCATCCATGAGAAGAGCATTTATTCAGGAGCTATGTCGGTTTCTTGCTCTAAGGGCATCCCTTGCATTTGAGCAGTAAGCACCACATTTTCCATTTGTGGAGAGGTATATGCATAACCTCCTAAACTTGATACAACACCTTGGTTTTTTTGTTCTTCTGCCTTTTGTTGTAAATTTCCACGTGGACAATTCTGAGGCATATCTGTTTTGTTGCAGGGGAAGCACCAGGGGTTGACATCATCAACGAGATTATTTTTCCCCACTACCAAATCTCTATTTGAACTCGGTGGGACATTAGATAGTGGAGTAGGTACTGGAACCATCTGATTACTTGTTTGAGCTTGTGGACTCATGCGCGTGACTCTTTGGTACTAGTTCTGCTAGTAGGAAAGTCTTCCGCCTTGGTAATTTTGGGAAGCTAGTTTTTGCGGCATGGACTGATTGCACTTGATGGTAGTTATTTCATTTGAGATACTTTGTAAACACTCCTTGACATCACTCATCTCATCCCTTGAAGAATTAGATGTAGAAGTCGCATTTTGTGGTGCGCTCAGATATGCATACATCGATTGAGGAGTAGGCATATTGGTTGAAGCTATCTTTGGGGTGGGAGCTGACAATTCTATAAATATAGGCATTGTGGGTCAAGGTGTTATCTTTCTTGCATTAATCAAATTGTTCTCTACGGTAACAAAAATGTTGTATGCGGTCGGCAAGGTGTTCCCTCTAAGGGACTGAATCATCATTGAGATGTCGGCGTTGATAGATTTTAGGTAAAACATGAATGCCAAATCAAGAGGTAGGAGGATCTTCATCTGGATCCTTTTCCAAGTCGTATGGAACATGGAATTGAATTTGGTCATGGCCTCTTGAGGGGCCTGCTTGATAGTCACTAGCTACTAGAATAGCAAGGACCAATCTCCATTGTTCGAAAACCGCTCATAGAAAGGATCTTCGAGCTGGTCCCAAGTGTCGATGATATTGGCTCCCAGAGTGCAGTATAAATTGAGGGCCTTTCCTTTGAAAGATGTTGCAAGTATCCTTAGTGCTATATTTTGATCAGTTACACCATGCACCAGATATATGTCTGCCACATCTTGTAGATGTTCAGATGGTGTCTTCGAGCCATCTCCAGTGAATTTTGGTACAACTTTTAAAGAAGAGGTCGGGATATTAGCCCAAATGGTTGGTGCTACTACTGCTATGAGAGGGCTTCTGGCATCCCATGCCACATAATTTCTATTAGCTATTAGCAACATGGTTGGTGGAGGGGTTCAGATGTTTATCGAATGGGTTCTTGTTCAAACTGTTACTAGCGGTGGCACTAGCAGGCCAGGGTTATTTACAGTCTGGGATCTAGTAATAGGTTTGTGGCTTATGCACCCTCTTTAAGTTTGGATACATTCAATACTCTCCCACCAAGCATGCCAGAAAAATAAAATATTGATGCCTAAAATTACTAGGAAAATAGCCTTATGGGAAACTCAGTTAATGGGAGGACCAATTGTGCTAAACCAAGTAACCTCTAGGATTTTTAAAGAAGTCAACTCTTCCTGTAATTGGGGGTTTGGAAAGGGAAAAGGAAAAGGAAACAAATATAAAATAAAAACTAATCTAAGGTAATACACCAAGATTAAAATGTTTAGGCACGGAAAACCTTCCTTTCGGATACGGTTTGAGGGCTCGTTCAACAATCTGCTATGTCCGAGAATAACAAAAACAAAGATGAAAATCCTAAGAAATTTAACCCAATGACATAGCATAATTTTTATATACATTTACTAAACAAGAAGGGTCCAAGACATGATCCCAAATAGAAAAATTATATTGAAGTTATAAAAGTTGTAGATAAACTACTTAGTACAACAACATAGCATTGTATAATGTCTTGTATTATCTAAGAAATAGAAAGGATGGACAATTGGCATAGTCTGTGAATCTTATCATAATAAACAAAAACAATACAAATTCCTAAAGCTTTTCATTCTTTTCTTTCTATGATTTTCCAACCCATTCTTAGAGCATTGCAGTAGTATATATAGACTTTTCCCACCACCTCGAATCCACCACCTGAAAGGTTCCTCAGGCACACATTGTCCCCCATTTGTTGAATCAAATACAAATTGCAACAGAAAGATATTCAATTTTCTCGAACAGAGTGCACTTGTAGCAATGATGAATGTGGTCCTGAGGTTGAAGCAACAAAAATATCAGAAGGATATGTGCCTAGCCACTTGAATGTTGGCTAGGACACATGTCAAAGTGATGAATCCTTTTTCTTGGCCTTTCATCCTTTGCGATCAAAAATTTCGCCTAGGTGACATGTGGAGAAGAAGTGGGGTTTTTTATCCATCCTTCATTTTCTTGGGATACAATCCCTGTGAAGATGAAATGTGGCATGGTGTCGACCTGAGCTTCCTTCAATGGGGCCCACCAAAAATAATTTGAAGGTTTATGCAACATGGCACATGGGCGGGACTCGGAGAGGAAACAATGGGGAGAATCATTTCAAAAAACCATGTTGCTAACACATGGCGAAGTAGATGAAAGCGTGACCAAAAAGTAGCTCGGGTGAATTCAGAAATACAGCATGTGCGGCCAAGGCTTTTGTAAAGCCAAATACAAAATAACCCGAAGGGATATTTGTGGATTATTTAATCTACAACTAATAACAAAGATTGGTTTGAAAAGAGTGTTGGTTTGAAAATTATGAAGAAAATGGGATATGAAGAAAAAGGTTTGAGAAAACATGGACAAGGAATGTGAAAGCCAATTCAACCAATTGTGAGACCAAGGAATGAAGGCCTTGGATATGGTGAGAGAGATAAAAATGATGTTGTAAGTGTTATAGGTTCATGAAAATTAGTTCAAAGAATGGAATTTATGCAATGTTCTCATTGTCATAGGGAAGGACATAAAAAATATAAGCATTGGGATATTCATCCGTGTACAATCTATGGGTTGAAGAATCACTCTGAAAATTCATGTTCAAATAGAGAGTGGAATGGAAAATATGTGAAAGATTGTATATAGAATCATTATGATGGATTGATAGATCTAGTTGGAAAAATTTTATAGATATGTTTAAAAGGTTGTGCAAGCCTAAATGTTGGCATGTTAAAAGAAATAGTTGTCAAACAAGGTTTCAAGGTTTGATTCAAGTGGATGATGACTACTTGTTATGATTGGCACATTGAAATGTGTCAAGTAATTTAAGAGACTATAAGTTTTTGCTTTGTTAGAGTAAGGAAAAACCTTGTGATCTATTAAGAGGGAGAGAAATGAGTAAATGCTTACTTGACTTCTACAAGAAGTGTACTAAGTGGGTCTATAAGACTACAATGATAAACATATTGCACATTGATTTTCTTAGGTTCAATTTACAAAACTCCAAGACCATATTGTGAGTCTCAGCACCAAGGGGGAGTATGTTGGAAAGTGATGCATGAGTCTCACCGCCATGCATATTTATTCTCCTAGTTAGCCCAATTTGCATGAGGAGAAAGTTAGGAAATAACTATAATTTTATAAGAAGATAAAAATAGTTATTCTAAATATAGAATTTACATGAGTTTGTAATTTTCATGTAATATGCAAAAATTTATAATGCTATCTCTATAAAGAGAGGTCATATGTAATTTATTTAATCGTCAGAGAAATAAAAGAAGATTTCTTCTTGTGTTAAAAATTTATGTTTCATGATTTTCTTATTATTTCTTTTCTATTTTTCAAATCTACATTCTTCACATTCAATAACTCTCTCACATTTGATCTCAACCTTCCTTTATACTTATCAATAGCTATCGAGTGATTCTTGAAACTTCACATGTTGAATAACTATGCTTTATCAATGATTAGATATTGGCAACTACTGGAAATGATCTCAAATGAATAACAACTTCATACCAGTGAGTTATCCCTAGCAACAACATCTATGATTGGGTGACTTCTATACAACAATCTTAATCATCTTCTATGGCTTCTATCTCCAATTAGAAACCTTTCAAGATTTCATTTGAGAAACAACTCTTCTCTTGACTATGGCAACCTTTCACCTTTGGAAATAATAGATCTCTTTCCTTTTAATAGTGGCTTTATGTGATCCTTTCTCTAATCATCGACTTATGTGATCTACATCAAATATACTTATCCCTTTGCAATTATAACCAAATATGGCAGCTAACAACTGGGTCAACTTCACACATTCAACAACTTCTTAAAAACTAGTCCAAAATAATTTTTTGTGACTTCTTAGGACATTGACTCCAACAACACCTATTTTTCCTTTTTGATGGCTTCTAACGGCCTTCAGCTTCTCCTAAATCTCCTTGTATCTCCCTGCAATCAAAACTAACGATTGACCTACTCCAATACCACTTGTTGGTGGTGGATGAAGATAAATACAAACTCAAAAACATAATCAATCAAACAAGGAAATAAACATACAATTCTCAACAAATATTCTTCTATTCACCTTAATCAACAACTATTTACAAATCCATATATATTAAATGCTACAACATTCATCTTCTACTACTGATCACTTGATCATATAAACACTTTGATACTACATCTCAACACCTTGATGATAAAACCATTACATGATGCCTCATTATATAGAGATCTTGAGACAATTCTAGATCCTAGGTCAACTTGCCCAAAACAACAAATATTTAATATTTTTCATTTTTTATCCTTATCTTGTTTCCCTCTAGAAAAATCCTTTTAATTTTTCTCTCATTTAATAATAGGTGGTGGAATAAATTACATATACCAACAATTAAAACCCACCCAATGAAATAGAGGTATGAACGAGTGTGTCATTCCATTCTGAAGGATCCATTTATGGGTATAAGATGACATGCCTACATCTATGATTAGGAGATGATGTGTTGGGATCGTTCTCAAAGAGGGAGGTAATTCATAAGCATTTTTGGGGAAAGATACATACATAAATTTTGCAAAGAGAACAAAAAAAATCTACAAGTGTGTTTGTTGGGATACATACTTTCCTACTCCATGAAGACATTTGTATCTTCCTTCCATGAAAAAACTATTTTTAGCCTCCACTTACTATATCTTACCCACCACATTTTCAAGTCAAGATTATATCAAATCCAAAAATGATAACATAAGAATGTATTATATGAAGAGAATATTTACAAGGAGAAATCCTTGCAGCAAAAGCATCCACCACTAATAAAACCCAAGTTTTTACTAATATCAAAATAAAGCATTCAACAATGTGTTCACTTATCCCTTTGATAATAAAATAACATCTTAGGTGTATTTGCAAAAGATAGTTCTAAAAAACATATGCAGCACTAATGAAACACAAATCTGTACTAGTATCAACATAGAAAATATAATTTCATCACACATCCCTTTGTTAGTAAACTAACAACATAGAAGTATTTGCAAAAGATTCTTACAATCTTCTAAACTATGCATTGATATAGCTATACAATAGTTATGGGGAATAACCAATAATGGGTGGAATTTTAAAATAGATGAAAAAAAGGATGCACAAGTTTATAATGTAGTAAAAATTCAACGAGATGAAGTACTATAAGAAAGTTCTCTTCAATTGTTCTATAATTTATTGGTAAAATATTTTTGTCGTGAAGAAATATGTAAAATAGAAAGACAAGTAAAAAATGTTTTACAAATGAAATGTTGTGATCTTAGTGATTTTGAAAAATGATCTAATCCATTTAGAATTTTAATTTATAATATAGAACAAGACAAGCAAGAATTTTCCTAAATAAAATGGTTAGGACTTCCTTAACAATTATTTGATAAAGTCTTTAATTACATGACAAAGAGGGAAAATCCCTTAAGAATAATATAATATGTGACCTTATTTAGTATTCCCAAGACCAAGTATTTGAGTTCATCTTCGATTGTAAAAATTTATAAAAGTTCACAAAGCATCAAGCCAAGCATCTTACTCCATTATATCCTGAAACTACTACTTACGGCTACAATCCTTTCACAAAAGAAAGGCTACAAACTAAGTTAAAAGTCTTATAAGAATAAAAAAAATTCCTACGTACGCCGCTCTTTTTCTTGAAAATATTCTTATGCACCAAAGTATTGCTATTTGCATCGTAGAACTACCCCATGCAAAGATAACCAAAAAATAGTTTGTTATATCTATAATTAACCAAGCCATAGAGCCCCTCAATGCTCATGAAAAAGTCCTTTGACACAGTAGCATGGTGGAATCTTGTAGATGAAGATGAATATCTTTATATGAAAGATAACATTTATGAACCATACTAATTTTCATGAAGAACAACTTGATGATCTTGTTGCAACCCGTCAAGAAGCGGATAGAACTTGAGAACCAAATGATGATAATAAAATACCTATAGTAATGATGAATAAATCATGTAGAGACTTCCCAAAATCAAAAGGTGCATATTGTGATCCCTAAAATGTTAAGTCCTATTATGAGATGCTAAAAAAACTGTCAATGCAATAAAAGAAATAACATAAAGAGTACACCTCGAGATTAGCCTAAAGGGAGAAATTGAAAAGAAGTAAGATAACCAATTGATAAGTGATTATACCTCTTTTGTGTTTCTTCTTCCTTGGTTGGCCCTTGATCTTTGTATTTTTTGTGTGCTCTTTGGATGGCAAGCTAAATCAAATATGCAAAGTGATATGCAAGATGAGTGAAGACATGGTAATGGTGAACTCAAAATACTATGATAAAGGCAAGATAAGCTCAAATGGATAATTTGCAAGAGTTTTGATAGAAAAATATTGATTTTAAATGAGATAAAGGAGGGGGTATTTATAGAACGATTTGAATTCTCTAGAGAATTCAATGGTTGAGATTAAACCAACAAGGTCAAGATGGAGGGCTATGGTGAGTTGAGGACTCACAAGCCCCCACATCTTGACATGTGGAATGTGAGATGGCCTAGGGTGGGATGATATAGAAATGAGGTGGAAGAGAGGTACATGATGTGGAGGAAGGACAAATACCTTGTAGGTACCTTGGAAGATGAGAAGATTTCCTTAAAAAAGAACTTTTTGTCCCCAAATGAGAATGAAATAGACATTTGAAAAAATTTAAAATTTCTCAAAAATCTCCATGGGAAATGGGAAAGTGGTTGGAGAAATAAATGTGAATTAAAAATTCACATGCTTGAGAGAGTCTAATGGATAAGAGAGGGTTTCCAAAAAGATGGGGATTTGCCACATGTGAGTGATGTGACAAGTCAAAAGTTCTAGAAGTCCTTGGCACATTTAAAATGACAAGTCAAGTCTTCTAGAACTTGCATGGGGATAGGGTAAACCTTAGAAAGATAAAAATTAAAAATACACATGGGGAAGAGAGGAGCCTTGGGTGAATAAATGTGAATTAAAAATTCACATGGGAAAGAGAGTCAAGGCCAAGCAAGGCAAGTTGAAAGTTTGACTAAAAAAGGTGTGCTAAATGTGGCTAATGATTTTGATTAAGGTTGTGCAAACACAATATTAGGATAATTAATGAGAGATTAGAGGCAAGTGAGAGATTATGGAGGATGTGACACTAATATTGATTAAGTGGTCCACATCCTAATCATGGATTAATTAATTTAATCTAGATTAAAAAAAGATTATGGAGAATGTGACAAGGAGAGAGAAAAAAAGGGATTAAAAATTGGTTTTAATCCAAATAGGTCAAATGACTAAATTAAATAAATTTTCTTATTTATTTAATTTAGAGAATAAAAGGTGTAAAGTAAAGTATTTATTTATCCAATTACATACTTTAGGAACCTTTGGAAAAAAATGAAATAATTATTAGATAAATTATTTAATCACTATTAATAAAATAGATGCATAGAGTAGATGATTTTGATCATGTGGAAGTGATCAAATTTAGATGTCTACATTTTTCTCCTCTTCGAAGTACTATTAGAATAACCATGCTTCGAAGAAAAGAAAATGAAGATGACTCTATAGAGGAAGTAACCAAAAAATGATGCCCTAGCATGGGGAGAAGGACCTGAGTTGTCCAATTAGCAGGGGAATGGATGAAGATGCCCCAATCCTACAAGGGAATGACTATGGCAGGGAAAAATAGATAAATGGGAAGGGTATGCCCCCTCTAGAGGATGGTGGGGGAAAAAGAGGGGTCCTAGGTGACTTATCAATAGGAAATAATAGATGGTATGGTTGGAAAGAGCATCAAAAATTAAGCAAGTTTTCCTTTTGAATGAAGTCAATCGAACAAACGGTTTGCAAATGGCGGCCCTAGGAAGGGAAGGGATTAGTCAGAGGAAAAAAAGATAAATAAGAGGTAAAAAATACCCTTTAAAAAGGGTGGGAAAAAGAGTATAAGGTAATTTGAGAAGTTACCTCACCTCATTTGCACTATAGTAGTTGAGAGGAGAGGAGAGGAGAGGAAGCAGACAAGGAGCGAGGATGTCACAGGATAACAACACCGAGATCATCCACCGGGCGGACGAGGTTCAGCGATTCTACAGTTAGCAAGGTGGGCCCCACCAAGTTAGCAAAAAAACACTCTATGCATTATTTTGGTAATTTTAATGCATTTGAAATGTTTTATTGTGAAATTTAAGAAACGGGTTTTGTGGGCGGGTTAGAGAAGAAAAATGGGTAGACAAAACGGGGGAGAGAGAAAAAAGAAAACAACCGACTTTACCCACAGAGGGGCGAATACGCCCTTTTGCAGGAGGGTGAGTCCACCTCGACGCGCGACACATGCTGTTGCATCCAGCGGCGGCCCTCTCACTCAGCGCAGGGCATCGCCCCATTGCCAGTGCTGGTACCACCACTTGGCTACGAGCGGAGCCGCCCCGGCTTGGGGGCGAGTCTGCCCCAACACAAGGCGGGTCCACCCCGCAGCCGGGGGTGAGTCTGCCCCAACACAAGGTGGGTCCACCCCACAGCTAGGGGTGAGTCCACCCCACAGCCGTGGGTGGATCCACCCTAGCTCAGGGGGAAGAGGGGGGAGGAGGGGGTGAGGGTAGGGTGTGAAGGGGTGAGAAGAGAGAGGAGATAAGGATCTGGAGGCAAGAAAGATGAAAGTCCCAGGGCCAAACAAAGAGATTAACAAGGTGAGTGTTATGATTGCAGAGTTTTGGTTGATTATGGACACATGAGCGGAGGCCGAAGGCACTGGAGGTGACCATAGAGGCCATGACTGGGGCAGAACACGCAGCATTGGAGCAAGCGGGGTTACTGCACTTAGTATAGTTTCTGATGATGAGAGCGCATCAGGTGATGTTGACAGCATTGATAGAGAGATGGAGTTCAGTGACATTGACCTTCCATCTTCCTACAGGGGAGATGACGGTGACACTAGAGGATGTATGGCGGATTCTGAGGCTTCCCATAGTAGGGCGGTTAGTGAGAAAGGTGGTATCTAAAGGAGCACAGTTGGATGAGACTATCCTGGTGTTATTTGAGAGGGATGATTTTTCGATACAAAGGGGTCAATTAGATGTAGACAGATGTTTCGCCTTGGGGTTGCTAGCATTACCATCGTATTTGTGTTGTTTGATTAGTGGGATACTACTACCAAACTGGAGCAGGTGATTTTGTAGCTTATGGTATATAGAGGTGATTCGACATATTGTCGAGTGGTGGGAGGGATAGTTTTCCTGGGGGTCATGTGTATTGGCACAGTTATATCAAGACATGCATGTGATCTACTATCGAGGGATGCAGAGCGTGACGCATAGGACACTATTACAGGTGTGGGGTTGGGATCATATTATGGTGACGAGACCCATAGTGGTAAGGAGAGGAGAGTTGGATGAGAGAGAGTCGGTGGCTTGGGAGTATGGGGGAGCCGGGGTTGTGTCCTATGGTATGAGATGTAGGGAGATATCGATCAGTGGAGGAGAGCGTTTGATGAGTTACGAGAGGATGACATAGTATGGCGGTCATATATGTATCAACGGTTTAGGGGATGGAGGGCCAAGGAGGAGAGACATCAAGGTTTCTTTATATGTATATGTCTCTTGATTGATAGTCAGCCGCACATAGTGGAGTCGCATCAACCAGACATAATGGAGAGGCAGTTTGGATATATGCAGGATATTCCAGCAGTGTCGATTATGTTTCGTCGGCTTACTAGAGAGGTGCCATGGGGAGCTAGGTTGTCAGCGAGGGCAGTGAGGGAGGCGTGGATGATGGCAGGTGGGGTGCCCTATCCAAGGAGGGGGATGGGTCCAGAGGATTTCGAAGTGATAGATCGGTATGTTCGATGGTATTGCAACCACAGTGGGAGAGGATTACATCGAAGGAGCCTATTGTGGGAGATGTGGAGTGGGGGCTAGATGATGAGAAGGAGCAGGGGGGATAGGAGAATAGGTGATAGGAGGAGGGGGGACAGGAGTAGAGGAGACAGGAGGAGGTGGAGAGGCAGGAGGGTGTAGGGCAGTTGAGGGTGGGTTGGAGGTTAGCCAGAGAGGAGGAGGAGGAGGAGGCGACATCAGAGGATGGCTAGGAGAGATGTGGGGGAGGAGATGGAGGCAGGAGGGCTAGGCAATGGGAGAGGGGCATAGACAGATGTGGTGAGACTAGGGAGTGAGCCATAGGTGGAGATGCTAGGGGTGGTGGAGGGGAGGGCTATTAGACAGACAAGGCTAGGAGGGATATGGGGGAGGAGATGGAGGTAGGAGGACTAGGAAATGGGAGAGGGCCAGAGACATATGTGGCTAGACTAGGGAGTGAGCTAGAGGTGGAGATGCTAGGGGTGGTGAAGGGGAGGGTTGTTGGATAGATAGGGATTGGTGGTATAGTACGGTGGAGGTGAGTGCAGACGAGAGACGACCAAGAGGAGGCGAGGGACATAGATCAGTAGGAGGGAGCAGAGGGGGTGACAAATGTCAGAGGACATCCCGGGAGGATGACTGAGAGCAGCCAATAGAGGAGGGTCCAGCCAGAGATCCAGGCAGAGCAAGAGTCTCATACTGTAGGGATGGGTGAGGATGGAGAGGAATCAGAGGGGGAGAGGCAAACTGGAGGGCAACCAAGGAGACTGATGAGGGTGGAGAGGAGAGGACAGTCGAGGAGGATTCGGTTGACGAGTTGGGTGGAGAAATTACAGGAGGAGATAGAGGGGGGGCTATGAACATGGATGTGTAGGTGGTGGAGCCTTTAGTAGTAGTATCGGCAACTTTGGTTGAGGATCCAGTGATTTTACTGAGAGAGTCTTAGGTGAGGCTACAGGTGTTGGAGGAGGAGTTGAGGAGGGCAAAGGTAGAGGTGCAGAGGGTGTAGGAGATAGAGCAGATAAATTTGTATGTTGTTGTTTCTTGGCTAACGGTAGATGTACGAGATGCTGAGAGAGGGAGGGAGGAGATGCGAGCAGAGATGGAGAGAGTACGGGGTGAGCTGGCTCGGGTGACTTGGGATTGAGATAGGTTAGAGGTGGCGATGACAGTATCACAGATGCGGGGTCATCTAGAGCTAGTAGGAGGAGGAGAGCATGTATCAGTGGAGTGTTTTCAGTGATCCGAGAGGGAGATGGAGACATTGAGAGTACAGGTGGTAGGACTGCTGGGGGAGAGGATAGATCTGCAAGATAGGGTATCTACTGTAGAGGTATCCTTAGAGGAGATGAGAGCGAGGGTTGAGGCACTAGAGATTGAGTTAGAGATAATGTGGAGAGAGAGATACCACGTATGGCGGTGTACAAGCCCTCCAGGAGGAGCGAGATAGTGTACAAGGATAGGTGCGAGCAATACAGGGGGAAAGGGATGATGCGCAGAGATAGGTCCAGATCCTATAGTTTTAGAGAGATGTAATAGTGGCGTGAGTAGAGAGTACAGAGAGGGATATAGCTCAAAGATAGTCATAGAGAGTGCAGGGTGATGGTACAGAGGTAGTCATACAAGTTTGCAGGTAGAGCTATAGATTGTACAAGTAGAGAGGGAGAGGACCACGGAGCAAGTATGGCTGTTGACAGTGACACAGGAGGCATGGGAGCAGGAGTGGCGAGCCCTTAATAGAGACCAGGATAGATACAAGAATGAGTAGAATTTTGCCAGGTTCCATGCTAGACAAAGGGATGATTATATGCATGATGCGGGCTATTGGAGATGTGTGTATGAGTAGGCAGTTCCAGATCTGACACAGCGTACAACATGGTATGTTAAGCAGGTACCACATATGCCAATACCATCCCAGTCTTTAGGGACACGGACAGGAGGGTATAGTGATTTTTAGCTGACTCCTCGATTTAGGACTCGAGCTTGTGAGTCGTAGGGGACTCTGACATATAAGGGACCAGTGACCGAATCTCTTCAGAGGTTAGGTTTGGGTAGCTCAGGGTAGGTAGAGGATAGGTGACAGGATACAGGTGCTTTGACATGTATCGGATGGAGGTGTAGCACATATTCTCATATTATACTTCTTATTTGAGGATGACATGTAAGTGGTTATGATGTGACTATATTTTGGATATGATCATTGTATTATTTTGGTGATGATATGTGATGGTCCCCATTGACATTATGCCAAATATTTTTGTGACGGATGATTTATATTATGCATATGGTTTTATATTGATGTTTGTATGATAGATGATCTATGTTATGCACATGTATATGATGAGTTGTGTTGATATGGATGTTATGAAAATTCATGATGTTAATGATTTATTTATGCATGTTTGGATGATGTGATTATGGATGATGTTAATGATTTATGAATGGTAATGCAATTGTGTATATGATGTAATTAATATGGGCCTAACAATGATGCATAGGTGGGTATGAAAATATATGGAAATATATGGATGAATGAACCTAATGACTTGATGCAATCATGGATAAATGAACCTAATGAATTGATGCAATATGGATAAATGAACCAAATGAATTGATGCAAATGGATAAATAAATATAAATGAATTGATGCAACATGGATAAATGATGAACTTAAATGAATTGATGCAATATGGATAATTGATGAACCTAAATGAATTGATGCAATATGGATAAATGATGAACCTAAATGAATTGATGCAAATATGGATAAATGATGAACCTGACTGAATTGGTGCAATATGGATAAATGATGAACCTAAATGAATTGATGCAATATGGATAAATGATGAACTGGCACACTAAATATAATGTAGACATAAGTATCAATGGGTAGGTGATAGGCATAGGGTGTGTGGGGCATGGTACCTATCAAGAACCGTAAGGATCCTGAGAAGAAAAGTTAGTAAGAAGGAATGAAAGTTTCCACAACCAAAATTAGGAGTCATAGATGTAGGAGCGAGGATGAATGAAGGGGGGATATGCAATGAGATGAAATGCAACATGAATGCAATTTTCCATCCTTTAGAGCACTGATTTTTGCTATAGCATAAGACATCGAATGTCAGGGTATGTAAACCAAGATGGATTAGTGTCTAATGCATAAAAAAAACACAACAAACAAGAAGGTTATCCCAATACCCCAAAGTCACAATGACTTCAGTCGAGCCAAGTATTGGAATAAGCATAAGCACAAAGGGATGCCCCCACATAACATAGGATCTGGGAGGAATCCTGGTGAGTACCACGTGGAGCATCCCAGTAGACAGCAACAATAAAATAGTCAAGAGATGTCCCCACATTGACTAGGAAAAACACACCATAATATGATGGATCATGGCGATCTTGACTAGTTAAGAGAGGGAGCTCAAATAATAAACAAAAGACAAAAGTACCAAAATATCACGATCAATTGCAAGCATCCTTTGCCATAAGATCCCAAGGATGGATGGGGTTCATGTGGTCTGTTAGGAAGGATGCATCCTATTAAGACCGATGATGGATACTAAACTAGAGTGACCTAGATGATGCAAGATAATTGCCATTAAGCATATTTCTTGACACGAGAGGATCTTATTTGTGAAGAATGAGCGATGATAGGGACATACTTGACAACAAGACAACAAGAGGACAAGACACAACTTAAAGACCTAAGGGCTCAGGGGTTGATCAAAGATCAGCCTTGCCTATGTGAAAGCGCAGAGCCCTCATAGTTCAAGAAAAGACCATGGTAAAAGAGTGGAAAGTGGACAAATGGAAACTGATGGATGACCAAGACAAACATAAGCCCCGAGGGCAGATCAAAAGATCAACCTTGACTACGAGAAAGCACAGGGGAAACATAGTTCAGAAAGGATGAAAGACCGAGGATGGACAAGGTCGAAAATTGGACCATGAGGATGGAATATGAAGGAAAAATGCCTCGAGGGCCAATCAAAAGATTAGCCTTGCCTACGTGTAAGCACAGAGTCGTCATAGTTCAAGAAAAGACCTGATGAGACCCAGATGGAGAGGGAAATGATGAGTGAACCTAGATGGAGATGAACATGATGAGATGACACAAGCTCAGGATGTCAAATAGCAGATGACATTTGTCCAATTCTCAACCATAAATATACCAAGTGATGAGGTGATGCAAGCGGATGGGAGGATATGGGGATTGAGGAGCTGATGGATAAGCCATAAAGTAACCAGGACGCGAGGTAGATAATGATTAAGCCCTATACAAGAGGTGTCTATTGCAAGGTTTTCACCAATCGTACGTATCTAAGGTGCCACACAAGGGTGGTTTTAACCATAGGATGAGTTATTTCTTTTTACTATTTTTTGGATTTTTGGATTTTTTGTATTTTTCTGACTTTTTTGATTTTTTTGTATTTGTTGAGATTTGACCAGGAAGGATACCCCAACTGACCTAAGTATAGAATTTCTTCAGATGCATGATGTTGATGGGTTCTTCCAAGGGCTCCCCTTTAGGGGTAGATAGCCTATAGACGCTAAAACCATACTTTGTGGTGATGACATAAGGGCCCAACCAATTTTCTTCAAACTTACCCTTTTTCTCTCGATCTTGCTGATTTCGCTGATTCTCTTTAAGGACCAAATCACCAACATTGAATTGGTGAGGGTAGACTTTCTTATTGTAGCTTCTTTTGAGTCGGTGCCGGTAGGGTTGCAGATGGTTATAAGCCTTGACCCATTTTTCATCCAGCAATTTCGATTGTGCTAGTCATGCCACTCGGGTGTCTTCGTCAATGATGAGATTCTTGAGTGATATTCAAAGTGAAGGGATTTTGACTTTGTTTGGCAAGATGGATTCAGCACCATAGATAAGGGAGTATGGAGTAGCGTTGGTGGGGGTGCAGATGGACATACGGTAGGCCCAAAGAGCAAGATGGATATGGAGATGCCAATCTCGGCCAGTGCTATTGACCATCTTCTTAATAATTTTGATCACTGTTTTTTTTGTTGCCTTTGCTTTTCCATTACCCTGGGGGTAATAGGGGGTGGACCAATGATGTTGGATATGATATGTTTCATAGAGGGATTTCATGCACTTATTATTGAATGGCTTTCCATTATCAGTGATGATGGCAGAGGGGATACCATACCTGCAGAGGATATGGTATGGTAGAGGATGAACTTAGAGATCTGAACACCAGTGATTTGAGTAAGTGGTATGGCTTCTACTCACTTGGTGAAGTATTTAGTGGTTGTGATGATAAAATTATGACCATTAGAGGATGGAGGGTAGATCTTGCCAACCAGGTCAAAACCCCATTGTGAGAACGGCCAAGGTATCGTGATAGGTTGCAACTCTTGTGCCTGGGTGTGAATCAAATCTGCATGTTGTTGACACATAAGTCACCTTTTGAGAAATTCATAAGCATCATGTTCCATTATAGGCCAATAATACCCTGCTCTTAGAATCCTTTTGGCTAAGGTCATACCATTAGAATGGGCCCCACAAATACCGCTATGCACTTCTATTAATGTCATGCGGGCTTCAATTTCATCTAAACAATGGAGGAGAGTTCCATCATACCCACGTCGATAAAGTGTATCACCGATGATAGTGTAGCACGTAGTGTGTTGGATAAATGATTTATGTTGGTTTCTTGTGAGATTAGGCAAGAGGGTGTTGTCATGAATATAGGTGTAAATTTTGTGGTACCAAGGGGATTCAGGACCTACAATATCACACACCATGTCACTCTCAGGGATATCATACGCTGGGATTAGGAGTTTCTCAACTAGGAACTGACAATTTGTGTGGTCTTTTGGCATGTCAAGGAGAGAACCAATGGTAGCCATAGCGTATGCTACCTTATTCTGGAGTCTTGGGATCTACTCAAATTGGATGAAGGAAAAATATTTTTTGAAGTCATCCATCATGCGTTTGTAAGGAAACAACTTGTCATATTTTTTAGAAACTCATCATTGACTTGTTTAATAACTAACTAGGAGTCACCAAAAAATTGCAGATGAGTGATGTGCCATTGAACTGTGATTCTAAGGCTTGTGAGAAGGGCTTCATATTCGGCGATGTTGTTGGTGCAGGGAAAATCCAATCTGAATGATTTTGGTATCTAATCGCCTTGGGGGTGATAAGCAAGACTCCTGTCCCCAATCCATTATTAATGTGTGATCCATCAAAGTACAGTGTCCATGTGGTAGCTTCTGATACTGCAAAGACTCCTTCATTTGGAAATTTAGCTTCTATGGGATAGGCATCTACTAATGGAGCATCTTCCAACTGATCTACTATTACCTATCCTTTGATTGATTTTATGTCCACATATTCTATATCAAATTCACTTAGAACCATGATCCATTTAGCCTATCGACCAGTTAGGGTTGTCTTAGATAACAGGTACTTGAGGGGGTCAGCTTTTGATATCAACTTTATCGGATGGCTAAGCATATAATGACATATTTTTTGTGTACTGAAGACCACAACAAGACATGCTTTCTCCATTGATGAATAATTAATTTCATAACCGACCAGTGTTTAGCTAATGTAATAGATTGCTTTCTCTTTTGAGGATTCGTCGTGTTGTGCCAACAATGCCCCCAATGCAACTAAAGTGGCAGAGATGTATAGCAAGAGGAGTTTTCCAGGGATAGGTGGCATCAATATTGGTGGGTGGGCCAAGTATTCTTTGATCATATCAAAACCCAACTGACATTGTTGATTCCATTTGAAGGTGGTGTCTTTCTTTAGAAGGTGAGTGAACGACTGACATTTATTTGCAAGCTGGGCTATAAACCGATGGATGGATTGTAGCTTTCCTTGAAGGCTCCTTAACTATTTTAGGTTTCTAGGTGGAGGCATATCCATGATAGCTATTACTTTAGCAGGGTCAACCTTGATACCCCTCTGGGAGACTATGAAGCCCAATAATTTCCTTAACATGACATCGAACACACACTTTTTCAGATTATTCTTAGCTTGTACTACTCCAAGCACTCGAAGATATTTTTCAGGATGGCAGGGTGCTCTTCTCTGGTTCCAGACTTTCCTAGCAAGTCGTCGACATAATCTTCCATGATAATGTGGATGAGGTCATGGAATATAATAGTCATTTCTCATTGATAAGTTTCCCTCGCATTTTTGAGGCCAAAGGGCATGAAATTGTAACAAAAGGTACCCCAGGGTGTTGTTAAAGCGGTTTTGTGTTGATCTTCAGGGGAAATTCGAATCTGATTATAGCCAGAGAAGTCATCCATAAGGGATAACATCTTGTGTCCCACTGTAATGTCAACCAACATGTCGATGTTAGGCAATGGGAAGTCATCTTTTGGATAGGCTTTGTTGATATCTCAAAAATCTATGCAAATCTTGATGTTTTCGTTAGGTTTAGCAACAGGTACTATATTGGAAATCCAATCGAAATAATCAATGGGTCTGATAAATCCAACATCTAGTAATTTCTCCAATTCTTTTTTAACTAATAGTGCTACCTATGGGTGCATCTTTCAGAGCTTTTTCTTGACAGGTTTGGCATCTAGATGGACATCCAAATGGTGTAAAATAATATTAGGATCTAGGCTAGGCATATCAGAATAAGCCCATGCAAAATTGATAACCCCTTCTCTAAGAATTTGGATGATGGTAAGATACTCCGCTTCTGATAAAGATTTTGCTACATAAGTGATCCTTGGATTTCCTTTTGTCCCCAAATTTACCTCCTACGTCTCTTCAATGAGAATAGAAGACTACTTAGGTATTTGTGTGCCTACAAGGATAAGATGAACATCCCCATCTTCCAGTGTCATATTGAGGTTTTCACTATCAGATACACCCTTTGTTTTTACTTTTTCCCAGTCAAAAAGCGCCTTAGTGAGGTTTTCACTTGATGACCTATTTTTCTTTTGTTTCTTTTTGCTTTTGCGGTTAGGGCATTCATCTTCCCCCAATCCCATGAGATGTACGTAGGTATCCTCTGAGGGAAATGTGTTGATAGGTGCACTACCTTGTAGGTCATGATCTATAAGTTCGGGATGTTTAAGGGATAAGTTTATGGTGCAAACAGACAAGCATTCGAACATGGTAGGGAGGTCAACGTGATTCAAATCATCGTACGTGTGTATGATGGACTCTTCTTCTGGTATCTCTTCAAGGGAACCATCGTCAACACTAACATTGTTAGAAGTGCTAGAGGATATCGCAGGACCCTTCTGTTTAGTATCATAACCCAAGCCCAAATTTCTTGGTCGGATGTTAGTTGCTTCAATGGACTGGTGTTTTCCTTGTTCTTCCACACTAAGGCCTCTGTCTTGGTAATGACACTTTTCAATGAACTTGGAGGCACATGGATAAAATTCTTGAAAGTATTTTATAAGGGGACGTGGTGGCTCAGGTTCCTCTCGATAAACCCATTGGTTGATATTAGCTTCCATTTGATCCTGGAGGGATCCTAGATCATTGAATGTTGTCAAACCCATGTTCTAGGAGGTGAGTGTAAGTGTCTTTTTTTCTACTTTTCGTATTGGAAGAGTTGGTTGTCCATATGTACAGGGCGAGGGTGGCATGGTTGCCACATTTAGTGTGGTATACATTTCGTATTCGCCACATCCCTTGTCTATGATCTAGACCTTGGTGATGGTGGAAGTAGGGGTGGATGATGGTCTAGATGAGGTGATTAGTGTATTGGTGGATGGATGAGAATCAGATGTTTGGGATGCCCCCATTTCAACTCCTGGGCAGTAATGTGAATGCGGAAAGGAAGCTTCTAAGGCACGAAAATATTCAAATGGTTGGGGATCAGCTTGTATGGTAACTTCCATTCCTTCAAATGGGAACTTTAAACATTGATGGTAGGTGGATGGGATGGCTTGCATAGAATGAATCCATGGATAGCCAAGAAGGATGTTGTATGGAAGGTCAAGGTCTAGAACATGACACATAGTGTACTGTACAATGGGCCCCACTTGAATGGGGAGGAAAATAATTCCTTCAGAATCCCGCTCTACATTATCATATGCCTTGATGGTGATAACTTGACTTCTCAAGTCAACCTGGGTGTATCCAACCTGTTATATGAATTTTAATGTGCAAATATTTAGGGCCGAACCATTATCTACCAGTACCCTTTTTATTTTTTGATAATTTACACCAACCTCGAGATGGAGGGGGCGGTTGTGGCTTGAATCAAGGTGTGGCATGTCTTTTTGGATAAAGGCTAACTGATAGGTTGATGAGAGATTTCCCACCAATGCTTGGAATTGGGTGGGGTCAATATCATCGGGCACTTGTGTTCTTTGTAAAGCCTTAGTCAAGATGTCTTGATGCACGGGAGATGACTTAAGCAGATCTAAGATGGATATTTGGGCTATAGTATTGCCTAGGTGGTCGAGGATATTATATTGTGAACTAACATATGGTCATTGGGTAGATGGAGGAGTTGTTGGGACTGTGATGCGGGTTCATCGAGTGGTAACAACACATTGGGGATCTTTTCCTTTGACATGTATCATGGATACACGTGGCTCCACTTGTTCTACATATGAGACCACACCTTGGTAATTGTATGGCAAATTTTTATAGCTAATTTTATTGGTGTTGTTACCTTTCTTTTTATTGTTGTTCGATCCAGGATTAGAGTTGGAAGTACTAGGACCCTGATTGTGGTTAGGAAAAGCATTTTGATACATCTAGAGTTGAGCATTGGACAAAGATGATGTGTTAGCATCTACATGGATTTCACCTCGATCAATGAGGCCTTGAATGTAATTTTTTAGGCCTTGACATTTATCTAAGGTATGTCCCTTAATCTTGTGAAATTCACAATATTCATTGTCTTTAAACCAAGCAAGTTTGGGTTTAGACGTATCAAGAGGTTTGGTGATAGGATACATGATGGGATAATTGGCTTGAAGAAGCTTGTTAAACACCATGCTAAGGGATTCTCCTAATTGAGTGAATTGTCATCTATTCCTACCTTGGTTATTTTGGTTGGATTGTTGTTGTGGTGCCCCTTGGGGGACGGATATGGTGTTCTGGACTGACGACTATTGCTAAGGAGGGTATTTTTGTGTGGTGGTGGCCACCTGAACATGTTTGGTGTCAGTGAAACCGTCATTGACATCATTTTTATTTCTATTCCAATAATGAGGTTTATCCCCAAAGGACTTCTCTTTATCATAATTAAAAAGTTTGACTTGCCCTTTTGCAGCAAGGGCTCGTTCCAAGATGGGACCCTTCTCCACAAGTTCCGCAAAGGTGGTGATACAATGGAGTTGGAAGTTATGAGCCATATCTGGGTGGAAATTTTTGATAAATAATGTGACCATGTATTTTTCTGATGGTGGGAATTTCATCCTGCTAGCCAAGGCACGCCATCTCTCCATCACGTTGTTTTTCTTTCACGAGATCGAGTGTGTCAATATCCTTCTCTAGATTAAAAGAGAAGTGGGAGACAAATTGTTTGGATAACTATCTAAAGGTTTTGATAGATCCTTTTTCAAGGCCCATGAACCAGTTAACGGAAACTACTTGTAGACTTTTAGGGAAAAGTCGGATAAGATAATTGTCATTATGCATGACCTCTTGGCAATGAGCATAAAATTATTGAAGGTGAGCTCTAGGGTCCTTGGTTTCTTTGTATTTATCAAATTTTGGTATCTCAAAATGCTTGGGGAAAGGAACCAAGGAGATGGAGGGATCAAAAGGATAAGGACATATGTCCTCAAACTTGAATGTTTGTTTACCACTCCTAGCTTGTAGATCCTTTAATGTTGCTTTTACTTCTTCCAAGTCCTTATTGACCGGAGTCGTGGGAGTCAAAGTGGATTGATTGTATGGATAGTATTATGGATATGATGAGAATGGCCCTACCGTTGTTGGATCATAGATGGGTTGAGTCGGATACGAGTGTGTTTGTTGATTATAAGTGAATTGATAGTTGGATGATTGATTGTGATGAGTGGGAGCCACTTGTTGGTAAGGCGATGGTTGTTGATAGTAGGAAGCAAGGGACGGGTCTTGTTTTTGTGTAGCATTTTGGTAATACATGGAGGTAGGGCCTCGTTGTTGATGTGATGATGTTTGTTGGTGATAGGAAATGTTAGGTGCCCCCTGCTGATAAGTTGTTTGTTGTTGAAAGCAGGGCGGATAGGATTGGTATTGTTGCGCAATGGTGGGTTGTTGCATGGCATATGGGGATGGATTCAATGGTTGTTGGTGGGGATGATTATGCGGCTATGAAGGATTGGTGTAAGGTGAAAGTTGGGTGTGTGCTTGGTTTTGAGCATTCTATTGAGGATTCATATTGAGATGGGATGGAACAGTGTATG
Source organism: Sequoiadendron giganteum (assembly GCA_007115665.2). NCBI lineage: Eukaryota > Viridiplantae > Streptophyta > Pinopsida > Cupressales > Cupressaceae > Sequoiadendron > Sequoiadendron giganteum. Next base: position 388,317,929 of record CM021103.1, on the reverse strand, counting down.
TGCTAGAGGGATGATAGAGGTACTTAGTAAGCGGATTATGGTGTGTTTGTGTAGGGATATGCACATGTTATTGTGGGGGTCATTGTTGTGGTTGTTGTTTATGAGATGGGTGAGATGAGATATGTTGTTGCTGGGGGGCGACCATGAAAGGGTTATGTGGTGGTTGTTGTGGCTATGAGGTAGGTTGCGCTACTTGATGTGATGGTTGTGTAAGAACGGTGGTGTGTTGTGGATGTTGTCAATGCAAGGGTTGAGATGAAGCTAGAGCGGTAGCAGTATGTTGTGGTGGTGCTGGTAGTGTGGTGGATTGGTGTGGATTATTTGGAGGTTGTCGAAATGCAGGAGGTAGCAAATTGGTAAGTGTAGGTGTGCCCCCAATATTAGGATATGGGGGAGGAAGTGGTGGAGCAGATGGGATGTATGATGGCATGCCATAGGCATGGGGATCATTAGGATCTGGTGGTGGAATATTAGATGTTGTGTTAGAAAGACGAGGATACTCTTGGACTTGATGGATGACAACATTTCCAAATTCAGGGTGGTATCAGTTGTCCATGGGTGCACTCTCGAGGGCATAGGAATTTCTTGGAACATTTTGTGAAGTTTGCGGATCAGCAGATGTTGGAAGGATATATGGTGAGGCATCAAAGTATGATGGTGGTTTCACTCCCTTCATGAGTAGGGTAGCAAGGATATTATCCCCACATTCGTTGAGGAGACAATCTGTCATTTGGACATTGGCAGGATTACTAAGATATTCATCAACGATGACTTTGGGTTGATTGGCCATGTTCTCGTCATCGGGTGGTGTGATATTCTGGATGTTGGTGTTCAATTCAGATGAGATTCCATTATGGGGATCATGTGGATTGTTTTGAATGTTATTGGGATCTTGAGGGATATTTTGTTGGGAACCTTGGGTTTGTTGGTCTGCCATTTGCTCTTTTGTTTGTGAACGGGCATGAACATGCAAAACAACTAAGTGATTTTAAGATGCAACTTCTAAAGGATGATCTAGGTGATGATTTGGATTGATTGATTCCAATTGGATTAGGATTGTAGGATTGGGTTGGATGTTGGACCGATTGATAGGATGATGGATCAATTGATGATGTATCAATTTGATGATTTGGATAAGGATTGGATTTGATTAGATGATGGGATTTTGATTGGATGATATCAGATTTGGATAGATTGGATTGGATTGTTTGGATGAATTGCATAATTTTGCTTTAGATTCAATGATGGATTAGGATTGGTTGATGGAGGGGATCCTAAAACCCAATTCATAAATCACCCTAAGTGACTTAAAAACATTGGTTGATCGGATTAAACTGGCTAAATTAATGATCACGGTGTTGAATCTGCCTTGAGATATAGGGGGATTGATTTGGGCCAATGATGTTGAATTTCAACACAAATCTACCTCAGGATAGAAGCAAATTGATTAGGTCAGACAATGATTGATATGTAGGATAACAATCAAACCTAATGCCTTTGTCAATTCGGGTAATAATAAAGTTTTAAAGGAATTTTGGATGCAAATTAAGGATGTCCTAAAGGTTCCTTATATGATGGGGGTGTTGTTGAAGTGTTCCTTTTAGAAGAAAAATCAACTCTTTAAGTCACACGGTAGGATGGTAGAACGGGTATCCCAAATTATGAAATGATCAATGGGAATGTGATAAATGAATGTTTAGAAACGTTAAATGGAGGCTTGGAATGGTCAAATGGATGTTTGGATTAGTTGAATAAATGTTTAGGATGATCAAATGGTCAAACGGAGACTTGGGGTGGTTAAACAGAGGCTTGGAATGGTCAAACGGGGTGAAATTGTCCGTTCAGGAGGGCGTATCCGCCCTTCTGCACTCAAAATAGTGGATCAGGGGGGAAAATCCACCCCTCTATAGGAAAACAATGGATCAGGGAGGAAAATCCACTCCTCTACAGGAAAATAGTGGATTGGGGGGCAAATTCGCCCCTATGCAAGAAAATAGTGGATCAGGGGGGCATATCCGCCCCTCTGCAGAAAAATAGTGACTTGGTTTATGGCAAGAACTTGAAATGACTCAATGAGGCTGACTTATCAAGATTTACTAGTTTTTCACAGAAAGACACTTTAAGAAAGCACAATCCTATGATTAGTGTTAAGGGGTATGGCCAACAAAGGTTGTATCTAGGATGCATAAGGTTTCTAGGGAATCCTCGATATATGCTCAGTACGTGAGGCACAACCGTGAACACCAACCCGTCATAAGCGTGAGTCGGGAACCCCAACGAGATACTGAAGGGCTCGGACCAACTCATCACGTCTATCTAGGTATCACCCTAGCTTCGACGCTCTTCCAAACACGACGTGACTGGATTGGGATACAGTTTTGGCTCTCCCCCCATTTTATACCCCACTGGTATGTGTGGTTGGGATCATCCCTTAGGGTGATGAAATCCCCAAGCAAGTCCCTCTAAAAAGAAGGTACCCCCCAAGTCCACACAAAGTGCAAGGGGAAGGTGAAAACAAATTAATGCCCCCTTTGGGTAACACAAAAAATAGACACACCACATAGCAAGTATTACTTCCTCCTAATTAAACAATGTGCCTAGATGAAAACAACAATAAAAGACTCTTAAAATCTGTGTAAATTAACGGTCCTACAAACAAATGTTAGTTGTTTTATCCTTCATCTCTTGTGAATAACCACAAAATGCTACAAAGTATTAGTAAGAAATCAAACTACACCCACAAACAGGCAAAGTTAGGGGGTTAGAACTTCAAAACAGCAAAAAACTGAGCCAAAACCGAAGCTAAAATGCTTGTTTTACCTTCAAAAATGTGTTGTTTAGGGAAAATTTTCCCCTCTATAGAAAACTATTAGAAACGTTGAAATAGGAGGGAAAATCTGCCCCTCTGCAAAAAACTATCAAAAAATGTTGAAATACGAGGGCAAATTTTCCCCTCTGCAAGAAAACAGTTAGAAATGTTGAAACAAAAGGGAAAATCCGCCCCTCTGCAAAAATCTGCTAAAAAAATGTTGAAACACAAGGGAAAATCCGCCCCTCTATAGGAAAACAATTAGAAACATTGAAACAGGAGGGAAAATCCGCCCCTCTACATAAAACTGTTAAAAAAAAGTTGAAACAGGAGGGCAAATCCACCCCTCTACAGAAAACTGTTAAAAAAATGATTGAAACAGGAGGGAAAATCCACCCCTCTGCAGAAAATTATTAGAAACATTGAAACGGGAGGGAAAATCCACCCCTCTACAGTTCACGGGAGGGCAAGTTCGCCCCTCTATGGGGAAAATCCGCCCCTCTGCGACCTAGACCTACAAACAACTCTAACAACAGCAAACGTGAAACAAAGAGACCTATTTGTGGGTCCCACCGGGCATGCTAGAAATGTGATCCCTAAAATGTTAAGTCCTATTATGAGATGCTAAATAAACTATTAATGCAATAAAAGAAATAGCATAAAGAGTACACCTCAAGATTAGCGTAAAGGGAGAAATTACAAAGAAGTAAGATAACCAATTAATAAGTGATTATACCTCTTTTGTGCTGCTTCTTCCTTGGTTGGCCCTTGATCTTTGGATGGCAACCTAAATCAAATATGAAAAATTATATGCAAGATGAGTGAAGACATGGTAATGGTGAACTCAAAATACTATGATAAAGGAAATATAAGCTCAAATGGAGAATTTGCAAGAGATTTGATAGCAAAAGATTGATTTTAAATGAGAGAAAGGAGGGGGTATTTATAGAACGATTTGAATTCTCTAGAGAATTAAACGGTTGAGATTAAACCAACAAGGTCAAGATGAAGGGCTATGGTGAGTTGAGGACTCACAAATCCTCACATCTTGACATGTGGAATATGATATGGCCTAGGGTGGGATGATATGGAAATGAGGTGCAAGAGAGGTACATGTTTGAGAGAGTCTAATGGATAGGAGAGGGTTTCCAAAAAGATGGGGATTTTCCACATGTGAGTGATGTGACAAGTCAAAAGTTTTAGAAGTCCTTGGCACATGTAAAATGACAAGTCAAGTCTTCTAGAACTTGCATGGGGATAAGGTAAACCTTGGAAAGATAAAATTGAATTAAAAATTCACATGGGGAAGAGAGGAGCCTTGGGTGAATAAATGTGAATTAAAAATTCACATGGGAAAGAGAGTCAAAGCCAAGAAAGGAAAGTGGAAAGGTTGACTATAAAAGGTATGCTAAATATGGCTAATGACCTTGATTAAGGTTGTGCAAACACAATATTAGGATAATTAATGAGAGATTAGAGGCAAGTGGGAGATTATGGAGGATGTGACACTACTCTTGATTAATTGGTGCACATACTAATCATGGATTAATTAATTTAGTCCATATTAAAAGAGGATTATGGAGAATGTGACAACGAGAGAGAAAAAGAGGGATTAAAAATTGGTTTTAATCCAAATAGGTCAAATGACTAAATTAAATAAATTGTCCTATTTATTTAATTTAGAGAAGAAAAGATGTAAGGTAAATTATTTAATTATCCAATTGCATACTTTAGGAGCCTTAGGCAAAAAATGAAATAGTGATTAGATAAATTATTTAATCACTATTTATGAAATAGATGCATAGATTAGACGATTTTGATCATGTGGAAGTGATAAAATTTAGATGTCTACACATATAAAGGAAGGACTAGAGGTATGAATCAATTCCATAACAATTATGATGAACAAGAACTTTTTACATCCTATCCAATATCAATTAAATTTGTTGGAATAAAGCCTTATAAAAAGGAAGTGAATGCTAAGCCAACTGAAAGGTTAGTAAAAAAGAGATACAGAAGGCTATTGATGATTGTGATATTTTTCTATAAGGTTGTTCATTCACTCCTACATAACCATTTTATCAAGAAGATTCTTTTTGTTATGAGAAAATTGATATTTTTGAATGCTCTTTTTTAGTCAAAATCCAAGAAATACTAGAAGAAATATCAAATGTTGTTGAGTAGACTAGTGTTAAGCTTGTATTATTTTCTTTACTAGATCCTAATTTTGAATTAAAACCAGAGTACTTAATAGCTCTTTTAAGTGGAAAGTTTTTCCAATATATTTCAGTTATAATAAATGATAAAAACTATGATGCTCACATTAATACTTGTGCTTCTTTATCTTTTTGCAAACCGCCCATTATTGATGTGTTAGAACTTATAGATAAATCAATATATACCATCATTGATTTCCAAAATAATAATTGTGTGTGTGACAAATATAAACATCAACAAAAATTATCATAGAAGGATATGATTTTTCATGTGATTTCTTTGCTATGCACCAAATGTCAATAGAAATCCTACAAGGAGGAAATATCATCGATATATATACTTCATATGGATGTACAAATAGAAGAAACATGTTCATTCTTGATGGATAAAAGACTAATACTCCAAGATTAATTTATGCATCAAAAAATGTCCATCAACAATGAGGATTCAAACTTCTAAACCATTAGCATAATTAAAAGAACTTGTCAAGAATATATATTTTGAAGATCCACAAAAATTCTAAGAAAAAGAGATGCATGTCATGCAAATCAATTTACAACTAGGAAACATCGTTAAAACAAGAAAGAAGATACCTATTGCTTCACATGATTATACAAATATGCAGCAAGAAATAGAACTCAAAAAGGGAAGTATATTAAATGCTCTCGATCTCTTTTTTGTTGTTATGCATTTATAGTTAATAAACATTGAGAACGAAAAAGAGAAAAGAACAAAATGGATAGTAACTGCAAGCCATTAAATGCTATCACACTCTATTTTTTGTATCCAATTCTTGATAAGTCTTATCTATTAGAAAATGTTGCTAACTCCAATTTTTTTCTTAGTTTGACTGTGAATCGGTATTTTTGTCAAATCATAATAAAAAAAGAAGACCAATACAAAACAAATTTCAATTATCCATTTGGTCATTATAAATGGACTTTCATAATGACAATAAAAGTCATATTGAAACATTTTATAAATTAGCATTTAATGTTGGTATGGTTTTGTCCCTAAATAAAATTTAATAGTGTCAAGACTCTTATAAGTTCTTAGGAATGATGGTCAATAATAGTGTGTTGGAAGTCTAACCACACATCAAATAAAAGGTCTTGGAATTCAAGATTCCTTTTGATAAGAATAATTTGAAAGCCTTCTTGGGAATCTTAAACTATGTAAATATTTTTTATCCAAATTCAAGCTTTGACAAAGAACCACTCCAATAGCTCTTGAAGAAAAAGAAGATTCAATGGTCTCCAGAACATATTGTTGTTGTAAATAAGATACAAAAAAGATAAGTAATCTCCCTATTTTTTATGTACAAAGTACTAATGAATTTATATTATATATAGATACTTTTGATGTAGCATTGGGAGGATACTTAGTTTTTTGTTGGAAAAGAATATGTTTCAGAATATGCTAGTGGAGTATTCCCTAATGATGTCAGAAAATGGATTTTTTTAGACAGATATTTATGGTGTTATAAAATGTTAAAAAAAAATTGTGTGAAATTAATGTATCTAAAAAATTTCAACATCAAAATAGATTGCAGCAAATTCATAACTTTCAAAGAAATGACAATGGAAGAAAATATGGATGTGGAAAATATTTCAAGTGCCAAGCATATCTCAACCAATTCAATTATGAATCCCAGCGTATTCCAAGGAAAGATAATATAGTTGCATAATTTATTGGTACAATAATACAAAAAAAGGATAATTCTTGAATAATCAGTCTAAAGTGCATCCCACTATGTATACTCTAACAACCATAGATCCTCTATTTCTTTACTATATCCTGCATGCAAATAACCTATCACAAAAGAAGAGATAGAGACAAACAAGCAAGGGTTCTCTGAAAACTGAAAATGTATATATCAGAGAGAATGAGAGAATGAATTGATGTGATAATACAATGAGATCAATCCTTATAAAAGGAGATCGAGAAACCCTAAAGAAACCCTAATAGGAAAAACCCTAAAAGAAGCCCTAAAAGGAAAAATATTTAATAATTAATATAATTATTAAATGTCACTTTATGCAAACTAAAGTGAAATATTAAGAAAGGAATAAAGGTAACTTAATCAACATAATTAAGTTAAAACCTTTACTCTAACACCCCCCCTTAAGATGAGCAAAAGTGCATCTACAAACATATGCAAAAAAAAAGGTAACTAAAATGCAAGAAGGAAAACATAGGTCCCGACAACTAGGCCAGATCAGGTACCCAAATACAACCAAATCTCTGTAAAGAGGAGAAATAGAGAAAACCTCATGGGAAAAATCTCTACTCCAAAGAGAGATGCAAAAAGCCAAGAAGAACATCACTGAAGCAGAAGAATGTTGCAAACAACTATCGAAAGATGACTGCTATGGCGCTGAAGAACCTCTGCTAAAGATAAGATGATTAGGATCAAGAAGATAACAATCTGCATGAGTGACCCAAATGACACTACTCAAATCAGATGGCAAACAAAGGCAAACACCTGGAACGAAGATACAGATGGCACAAGAACCAATAGTCTGAAACACTGATCAACTGAGAATGAAAGATTCCTTCGAAGGTGAAGCCAAGGAAGCATTACCATGAAAAGTATAATACCCCCCATAATGTTGAACTGGGAGAGCCTGACAGATCCACTGAAATAGTGTGTAACACTCTGTAGTGCATGAAGGAGAAGATACAACATCTGAAACTGCACAAGAAAGCACCTGCAACTGAAAAGTGGTGTGCAAAACAAAGCACACATGCATGAGGCTAGAATCATATGGATCCACTGTCATCATGGAGGGACACTCACCAAAAAAAGGTGTGATGGCAAAACAAAGGCACTACACAACCCCCTATGGCCATTTAAAAAACAATGCGAGTACAAAATCCCCAAAATACATGTACAATAGTGTTGCACTTTATCTCAGTGCGTTTACATAAAAGATTGCTTACAAATGATGCTCAAAATGCCCACAAAGGACAAAAACTAGAGATACATAAAGAACAGCCAAAAACAAAGCATCTCATGCAAACAAGAAGTTCCCAAGAGCAAATATGTCCAAGTAATTCACCAGAGTGTGAAAACACAAAAAACTAAATAAAATATACTTGAAGTGAAATATAGAAAAATTGCATGGATGGAACTGAAGAGCTTTGAAATATGGTTCCAACGCCGCTGAGATCGCAAAAAACAGAGAAACAGATCAAAAGTTATGAGCTCGGGACTAAAAGCAGCTCCATTGACTTCAACTGGCTGTAGAATGTACCAACAAAAAAATAAAGCAATTAAACCCACACCAATGGAAATTTGATAGAACCAGCTTTCCGACGATATCTCGTTTGCCAAAAAATAATATCGTATGCCCAAGTTACGACCTAGAAGAAAACAGGTCCAAATGGGAAAAAAGCCAGCGCTGCATTAAATTTGACGGTCATACAACCGTCGCAGCAAAAATGTGGGCTTAAATTTGACGGCCAAATGGTCGTCACCACAAAAGCATAATAGGGCTTATTACAGTAAAAAAATTGTTTTCTTTCATATATTAAAAAAAACAAATAAAAAAAAATTACAATAAATTTATTTTTTATTTTTTTAAATTACAATATTTTTTTATTTTATTTTTAAATTTGAAAAAATAGGGGTGGGGGAGGCACGTGGGCCTACCCCCATCGCACCCAAGAGGGCGCAGGTCCCTGCATGGGTCTGCGCAAGTACGGACCTATGCAATACCCTACATAGGGTACCCGCACCAGGCCCGAGCAAGCCTTAAAAAGGCTCGACTTTTGCCCTTTTTTTTATTTTGATTTTAAAAAAAAATGAAAAAACTTTACAAAAAAAAAAAAAGTAAATGCAGACAAGAAAAAAATAAAATTTTTACCAATATTTTGTTTCTCTGATCCGCGCGTAGATGGACAGTCGTACCTGCTAAAAAAAATTTGCCCCAAAAATCAACTTTGTCCAAAATGGACGAATGAACAGTCAATTTAGGGGTTTTGGACCACTTCGAACGCAATGGAAAAGTTCGTTTGGGCTCAAAATGCTTTGAAATTGTAGGTATGCCATGGATCAAAAAAACAAACCCCAAACCTTTGAAGCTCTAAAAATCTTCAAAACAAGAACAAGAAGCAGCAGGTCTGGAGCTCTGATACCATGTAGAAGTTGAGAAAATACAACTTCACAAAACCCCGAAGATCACCTACATGCAAATAACCTATCACAAAAGAAGAGATGGGGACAAACAAGCAAGGGTTCTCTAAAAACTGAAAAATGTATATATCAGAGAGAATGAGAGAATGAATTGATGTGATAATACAATGAGATCAATCCTTATAGAAGGAGATTGAGAAACCCTAAAGAAACCCTAATAGGAAAAACCCTAAAAGAAGCCCTAAAAGGAAAAACATTTAATAATTAATATAATTATTAAATGTCACTTTATGCAAACTAAAGTGAAATCTTAAGAAAGGAATAAAGGTAACTTAATCAACACAATTAAGTTAAAACCTTTACTCTAACATATTTTGCATCCACAAGCCTCATTTAATGCATCTTTTCAAGGATAATCCCGACACAAATCAACATCCAATCATAATTCAGGTACTTTTCAGGTTGTGTGGCTCATATTTGGTGGTCTAGGACTCATTCACCACCTTGGACATATGAGTCCCACCTAGGGTTTTGGGTCTCAATCTGCATTTTACACCTTTCTAAGCATTTTTGAATTTAGCAGACCATAAATTATGCCTAATGGGACTCATTTGCCACCTTGGGTGAATGAGTCTTGTGTGGCCCAAAATTAAAATTAATTCAAATTTTTGGTAGGATTTTATCCTCCTAGATCTGATATCAACTTGTAGTGTTGTAATTTTGGGAATTCTTGCATAATTAAGTATAAATACAAGTTTCTTTCACTTATTTTCACCTAAGAATTCAAGAGATCACCTAGCAAGTTAAATGAGCATCCTTATAGAATATTTTAATCACAAGAGAATTCAAGTGTTTACAAGAGCATTCAAGAGAATAATTCTCCATCAATTATTGCAGCAATCCAAGATCCATCATGTCAAGGTTATCAAGCATCAAACAAGTTATTGAGCTAGTGTTGTGATCTAGCTTTGAAGATCCAAGATCAAGCATTGTTTTATACTATATCTCAAAATCAAGATCTACATTCTACATGGCCACTTTATATTAAATTGTTGATTCATATTACAAGACATTATTCAAGGTATTATTTTTCATGTTTCATGTCCTTGTTTCATTGTTTCATCATTTGGTTTAATTACCCATATGAGGTTTGACCAAGGCAAACCCCTATTCACTAACAATGAACAAGTTTTTCTCCTATTTACATGGTTGTTTGTATATCTAAGTGTCTTTGAGATTGAAGAACCCTTGAAGATTAGGTCACAATCTTGGAGAAAGTTGTTGGAGTTGTCCTCTCACTTACAAGGTTGCTATCTTCACAAAAAGGCCATCTACAGGTCTGAAATCAGAGTTTCAGATCCGGAAGCGAAGAGGAATAGAAAGACAAGACATTGAAGACCAGATTCATACCTTTAAGTTCTAGAAAACCCTAACTCTAAGCATTCACCAGTCTTGCTGAATGCATCCCAGTTTAGGTCATTTTTTAGATTTTTGCATATTCAAATACCCATTTTCCATAAACCAGTTCGTACATAGAAACCCAGATCTAGTACTAATTCACCCAACTTGGCGAATGAGTCCCACTTAACATTAAATTAAAAATTTCCAACATTCCAAAGCTCCATTCAGTCATCTTCATATTTCCAAGTGCATACATTCCATCTTGCATCTTTATTTTTTGTTTTACATACTTTTTTAGGTAACTTTGTGAAGCATTGCATCATATTAGAGTTTGATATTTCATCATGCATTGAATTTGTCTTTTCAAGCCCTCACTTGGTGGTGAACCCCTCATTAGTTTACATTCATCCCCTAGGACATTCCCTTAGAAAATCGCTTTCTCCCATTATCAGCATTTGATTGAGATCTCTAGGGCATCCTTGAATGTTAGTTGGAGAAAAGTGATGTTCTATGTCCTAAACCATGAAGCATCCATTTTCAACTAATCACTTTAAAAATATGTTATGATATTATTATTAAAAAAATTTAAGACTAAAATAAAAATAAAATTATAAGGGAATGAAAACTAATTATTCTTTAAAAAAAATTAAATTAATATATTTAAAATTAGAAAATTAAATAAAAAATAAATATCCTAAATTTACTATTACACATAAAAATATGTTTCTAAATAAAGATATTTAAATCATAAAAAAATATTCAATATTTTAAAAAAAATAAAAAACATTTCAAAATAGAAAAATCATCCATATTCTATTTCATTCGAAAATAAAATATATAAAGAAATACTATAAATTTAAGGTTTCACTAAAGATTTTATATACAAAAATATAAAAAACTTAAACATAGTCTAATAAAAGGATTTTCCTAATAAGAACACATCTAAAATCAATTTAAAATTTAAAAAATTAAATACAAAAAAAATATAATAAATTTATTATTACACATGAAAATAAGTTTTTAAATTAATATATTTAAAATTAGCATATCTATCTTTAAAAAATAATGTGATTAAGAATTGCATTCACTTTAACTTTATCACATAGTTTTAAAATAACTTATATAATATTATTATTAGTAGGGTTAGGGTTAGGTTAAAGCTTAATTAGGGCTAGAATTAATTTTTTTAAGGTTAGGGTTCAATTAGAGTTAGAGTTCAATTAGGTTTACAGTTCAGTTATGGTTAGGGTTAGGGTTAGATTAGTGTGAGGATTCTAGGATCACTTAAGGTTAGGATTTTTAAAGGTCTATAATTATTGTTAGGTTTAATTAGGGTTAGGATTACATTTTTTTCAAGGTCAAGGTTCAATTAGGATTAGAGTTGAATTAGGTTTGTGATTCAATTGCGATTAGGGTTTGGGTTAGATTAGTGTGAAGGTTCTAGGACCAATTAAAATTAGGGTTCATATAGGGTTAAAATTAAGTTGTTACAATTCAATAAGGGTTAGGGTTGCACTTATAATTAAGGTTCATTTAGGGTTAGAGTTAAATTAAGATTATTGTTAGGGTTAACATTAGATTTGGATTTAATGAGGGATAGGGTTAGGGATTAATTAGGATTATTATTCAATTAGGGATAGTGTTAGGGTTATAGATCAATTAGGATTAGTGTTTAATTAGGGTTAGGGTTCAAAATGATTCAATTAGAATTAAATTAGGGTTAAGATTAAGTTGCAATTAGGGTTGTTGATTAGGGTTTAGTTAGGGTTAGGGTTGTGGTAGAGTTCATTCAGGTTAGGGTTAAAGTTAGGGATGCGGGATTAATTATTGTTAATATTAGGGATTAATTAGGGTTAGGGTTCTATGATAAAGTGTGGGGTTATGGTTACAATTACAAATATGGTTAAGGTTAGGATTCAATTAGTGTTACTATTAGGGTTAATATTCAATTAAGGTTAGGGTTCAATTATGATTCTAGGGTTAAATTTAGGTTAGGGTTAGGTTTTAATTAGGACTATAGTTAGGGTTTAATTAGAGTTACAATTATAATTTATTTTTGTATTATAATTAAGGTTAGTGTTAGAATTAAGACTATGAATATGGTTATAATTATGCTTACGATTAGAATACTAATTAGGGTTATAGTTAAGGTTAACATTAGAAGTAGGATAAAGTTTAAGATTATAGTTAGGGTTAGGTTTAGGGTTATGGTTGAGGTTGAAATTAAACCATAACCATAACCCTAACTCTAACTAAAACTAAAACTAATTCAAATTATAACCCTAACCCTAAAAGTCACAATAATTCTAACTCAAACCTTAACTCTAATTTTATTTCTAACCCTAACACTAACCCTAATTCTAAAACTAACACTAATTCTAATTATAACCCTAAACCTAACCTTGATAGAAACATTATTTCTAATCCACCTTATCTCTATATCTAGCTCTAAGTTTGTGTAACTTTACCTCTAACCCTAACCCTAAAACTAACACTAATTATAACTCTAACCCTAACCCTAATATTAACACTATTTCTAACCTTGACCCTAACTGTAAATCTATACCTTTAACCCTAACCCTAACCTTGACCCTAATCCTAATTCTATCTCTAGCTCCAACCTTAACCCCTCTAACCCTAACCCCAACTCTATTTATATCTTTAACCTTAACCCTAAACCTAATCCTAGCCCTAAACCTAACCCTATGCCCAACCCTAACTCTAATTTTTACCCTAATCCTACCCTCAACCCTACACCTAACCTTAATTCTATCTCTCAACTGTACCCTAACTCTACTCCTAACAATGACCCTATCCCTAATTTTTAATCAATTTCTCACATAAAAAGTGCAATAGGATTTAATAAGGGTTAGGGTTCATTTAGGGTTAGGATTAGGGTTAGGGTTAGGATTCAATTAATGTTAGTGTTCACTTACGATTAGAGTTCAAATAGTGTTAAGGTTTAGTTATAGTTAGGGTTAGAAGTTAATTAGGGTTAATGTTCAATTATTGATATATTTGAATAAGGGTTAGGGTTCAATTAGGGTTCTAGGTTAGCATTAGGGTTCAATTATAATTAGGGTTATGTATATAATTATGACTAGGGTTAAGGTTAGGGTTTAAATAGGGTTAAGGTTAGAGTTACAATTAGGGTTAGGGTTATGTATAGGGTTATGTTCAATTAGCATGTTATAAGATAGAGCTTGGGGTTTTATTTAGTGTTCTAGGTTAAAGTTTGATGTTATGATTATGATTAGGGTTAGGGTTATGATAAAGGTTACACTTTGGGTCAGAATTATCATTTGCATTAGGGTTAGCTTTGGGGATAAAATTATTATTGTAATTAGGGTTAGGATTAGGGTTTAATCATGCTTCAATTTGGATTAAGGTTTAAAACATGGGTTGGGGTTATAGTTACAATTCAATTAGGGCTCGAACTAGGGTTACTAATATTCAATTAGGGTTAGAGTTAGGGTTCAATTAGCATAAGGGTTAGGATCCAATAAAGCTTTAATTAGGGTTAGAGTTAGGGTTAGGATTAGGATACAATTAAGGTTAGGATACATTAGCATTTAATTAGGGTTAGAAATCAATTAGAATTAGGGTTAGGATTATAGTTCAATTAGGGTTACAATTAGGATTAAGATTATGGTTCAATTAGATATAGGATTAGGGTTAGATATAGAATTAGGGTTCGGGTTAGGGTTCAATTATGATTATTATTATGGTCAGGTTTAGGATTAAGGTTAAGGTTAGAGTTAAGATTCAATTAGGGTCAGGGTCAAGGTTTAATTAGGGTTAGGGTGAGGGTTCAATTAGGGTTGGGGTAAGCATTAGCATTAGGGTTCAAGTAGGGTTATGATTATAGTTAGGATTAGAGATCAATTACAATTATGATTAGGGTTAGGGTTAGTGTTGTAGTTATAGTTGGGGTTTAATTAGACCAAGATTACAATTATTAGCAGTCAATTAGGGTTAGAGTTAGGGTTTAATTAGGATAAGGGTAAGTGATAGGATTTAATTAGGGTTGGGATTCAATAAGGCTTTAGTTAGGGTTAGAGTTAGGGAGGATACAATGACACTTAGGGTACATTACCATTCAATTAGGGCTATGAATCAATTAAAGCTCTAGTAAGGATTAGATCATTAGATTTCAATTAGGGTTAGAGTTACGGTTAAGATTACAGTTCACTTAGATTTAGGGTTAGGGTTAGATATAGATTTAGAGTTACAATTAGGGTTATGGTTAGAGATAGATTTAGAGTTAGGGTTAGGTTTTGAAATAGTTTTAGTGACAAGGTTAAAATTAGACTTAGACTTAGAATTAGTGTTAATTTTATGGTTAGGGAACTAGGGTTAGATATAGAACTAGATTAGGCTTAGGGTTAGATATAGAATTATATTAGGCTTAGGGTTCAATTAAAATTATGATTAGGGTTAGGGTTAGGGTTAGGGTTCAATTATGATTATGATTAGATTTAGGGTTATAGCTATAGTTTGAGTTACAATTATGATTAGGTTTAAGGTTAGGAAATTAAGGTTAGTGTTAATATTCAATTAAAATTAGGTTGAGGGTTAAAATAGAGCTATGGTGAGGGTTCAATTAGGGTTATAGTTAGGTTATAGTTATGAATCAATTACAATAATGGTTAAGGTTAGGATTAGGGTTGCAGTTAAAGTTAGGATTTAATGAATATTAGGGTTAGGGCTCAATTAAGGTTATGGTTAAGCTTATGATTTAATAATGGTTACAGTTAGGGTTATGGTTAGGGTCAAGATTACAATTATAATTCTAGAATAAACCTTCAAGTTAGGGTTAGGGTATGATTTCAATTAGGGTTAGTGTTAGGGTTAGGATTTAAATTTCATTTAATTAAGGTTATGGTTAGGGTTAGGGTTATGAGATAAAGCTTCATTAAGGGTTAAGTTTCTAAAATAAAACTTAGGTTAAGGTTAGAGTTAGGCTTAATAACCCTAATTATATCTCTAATTGTAATCATTACCATAACCCTAATTATATCTCTAGTCATAATCATTACCGTAACCCTAATTATATCTTTAATCATAATCATTACCCTAACCCTAATTATATCTCTAATCATAATCATTACCCTAAACATAACCATAACCTTCACCCTAACCCTAACCCTAATTCTAACCATAACACTAACCCTAACCCTAATCCTAAACTAGCCCTAATCTCTAACCATACATGCAATCTTAACCCTACCCCTAACCCTAATACTAATACTAAAAGTAACCCCAACCCTAACTCTACTCATGAACCAAACTAAATCTCTAATCCTAATCCTAACTCTACCTATGAACCAAATTAAATCTCTAATCCTAAACCTAATGCTAACCCAACCCTTAACCCTAACCCTAACCCTAATAATTTAATATCTTTTATGCCACGTTGTGAATGCTACTAGCATATATATATATATAATTTATTAATAATATATATATATATATAATTTATTAATAATATATATAAAATACATCGAGAGATATCCTTCTCGAGGTGCCTATTGCACATTTATGTGAGAAATTGATTAAAAAAATTGGTGCCTCGAGAAGGGTATCTCTCAACGTATTTTATATATATTATTAATAAATAATATATATATGCTAGTTCACCTAACATTTAAAATATGTTCCTATCTATTAAAATGATAAAAAATCTAAAGCTACAAAATTTATTATGTAATTGGGTGAGCCCACAATATTGTGTCTCACTTTGTGGTCAAAGTAGCACATTGAAATCATGATTTTTTATTAATTTTTCACTTGATGAATCTATAGGAACTAAACCATTAATAATTTGGAGATGACGTGAACTGGTGATTTGTGTGAATTTGTGTGTAGAGTGTAAATACATATATTTTAAAAAATAGATATAAATTATATTTTTTTATGTAACTTCTGACAACTTATTTTTTATAGTAAAAAATATTTTTTAAAAGTGATGTTGATGTTATGACACACTTTTTAATAGGAAGGTAATAATTATAATTTTTAAAATATAGATTTTGAATATCAATTAGTGTATGAATATTTTTCATAATTTTTTGCACATTTTTTTAAATTAATTTTTGAAGTTAGAGTAATTATAATTTGGACATGGAGCGGGGGGGCTAGCTTGATTGGTTAAAGCATCATGTTGCAAGTGCCACTGGTCACGAGGTCTAGTCTCCCCCAAACCCGTGGTACCAAAGGGCATGTCACACCAGCGCCATTGGCCACGTGAAATTTTTTTACCAAGTGCACCGCAGTTTATAGGGGGATGGATACCCGACTGAATCCTGCAGTCTAAAAAATATATAGTTTGGACATAATTTTATGTCGTAATGCATATCTTATTTAATATGTATCGAAATTCACCTTTTTTTGGTAAAAAAAACTTGGACAACAATACCTAGAGCACAAATATATTTTAATTTTTTTCTGAGTGTGTGAAACAAATACCTTGATGTTTGTTAAAAAACCTACATTCAAAGGAAATAAAAAATAGATATAATAATAAAATTTAAAATATTCAAAATTATACTTTTTGGAAAGGTTATAAAAAGGGCTACATAATTACAAAACATAATTTCTAAATAACTTTATTTGATTCTACAAAATGTAAAGAAATTTTGATTTTTGTTAGCATTTTAACAGATGTGAAGAAGACTATGTTGTTGGTATGATTGAAGACTAGAGGAGTTTTATCCAAGGGGGTTTGATCTAAGGGGGTCTTCTCTAACCCTCTTCAATTAAAAAGATTTAGTTGGAACCCCTCAAGGCTTAAATAATTAATCTTTCTAAAAAATATGTGATTTCAAGAAAAAATTAGGATGTCCTAGAAATGACATTCATCATTATGGGCTCGCTCTGATTAATATTGATAATAGAGAAAACGTGGATATGTATTGTTAGGATTGAGGATTTTGGAAAAGGAGGGTGCAATGGTACAAGAAAGAAGACCCTCCAATATAGAAGATAACTGAAAATCATTAGCAAAAGGGAAACTTATGATGAAAATAGAAAGGCAAACAATTTGAATACACTACCTTAAAATACTAAAGGCAATGTTGATAGATGCTTTGTGTAGAGGAAATAATTGTCCAAATCAAATCTATGTTGTGGTAAGGAATTAACATATGCACCACCAAAATATGCTAGTGGAAGTGAGTGAGATACTCTTGGGTAGATTTATAATTGTTGGAATAATATTTATAATGTAATTATAGAAAGAAATAATGAAAAAAAAAAGAATCAAATCTTATTAGTGTGCTTGGATGAAAATGAAGAACTAGAGGCTCCAACTTTTAAAATGCATCTTTTTCTTTGGGATTATCCTTAAAGATATGGTCCATCCAAATCAAGACTATCTCATAGCATATATATATATATGATTTATTTGTTACACATTTGAGAGCTTATGATGTTATAATTTGAATGAGTTGGTTAATTGATCATTGATCTTGTGTGGATTGATTAAGCAATGTGGTGAAATGGATTAATAATAGGGGATTAAAATTGAAGGAATTTATAGATGTATAACTATAGGAAAACAAATTGCAGTATAATGATAGAAAGCAATAATGAAAAAAGAGAATCAAATATTACTAATGTGCTTGGATGAAAATAAGAACTAGAGGCTCCAACTTATAAAATCTATCATTCTCTTTGGGATTATAAACATATATTTTTTTAAAGAAATAGAAGAGTTATTTTCTAAAGGAGAATTTAATTTTTCAATAGATGTACTTTCATACATTGTATGAACAATGAATACTAACTCTAGGTCTACTTATCAAGGATTAGATAATGCAAATGTATATGCAAGAAAATATAATATTAGATAATTGCAAAGAGTCATTTAACTATTGGTCATGAGGTCCATCATTTTATTCAAGGGTTTACAACATCCTAGACTCATATGCAATCATTCCTAAAAACATATCACTAAGAATTTAAAATATTATTATAGATATAGAGCTTTGAAAGAAGGGTGGTGCTTTCAACCCTACAAATTGCAAAGATATTTACAATCAAGCACCAATCACAGAGGAGAGAAAAGGGTAAATAGATTTTTTATGAGAGCTTGAGAGTTCTATTGATCCAAAAATAATGAATGAATAATAAAATGTACAATTGTGTATCCTTGAGAAGGAATAAGGTAATCCTAGATAAAATCCTAGGAAGGGATCAAAATTAAATTATGAAATGTGTCTTAATCTTATGGCTCTAGACGAAAAATCACATGATGGCTATTGAAATTTAAATTTTAAATGATAATAGATGTGTTAAATTTTTTTTGCGTTATGCTTGTAAATTTAATGATATTGTTTTAAAGTTATTTAATATTTGTTTGTAATTGATGTATATATACAATTTGTTAGTCATATATTTGAAAATTTATATTTCTAAATTTTTGAAATGTATATACGTGGTGGCATCTTGGAGGACTCCTTTGGTAGTTTAGAAAATGCAATAACCATATCCTATACAAGTATTACTGACAATCATTTGGGAAAATTGGATTTTATTTTCTTAGGCATGATTATCCCTTTAATAGTTTTTAGCCCTTATAACTTTAAGTAATTTTTTTCATTTATATATAAGGACTTCACAAGCTGCTACTTGATATCAACAATTTTACCTCCTATGTACTTGCACCTATGTGCTATAACACATTCACGAAAGTGAAAATCATTTTATAAGGAATTGGTTTTGATATTTTTTTAGTTTTTTATACAAGTGACTATGAAATAGGCTCATTAGCTTTGATTATTTGTATGTGGAATAATATACATTTAAAAAATTATGAAGTGTTGTGTAAGGTGTACTATCATTCAATGTAGACCACAATTGCTTGGATAAAGGGTAATTTGGTCATCAGAGGATTTTGGGGTACATGAAAAAAGTAGACTCAAATCCTTCAAGCAGGGATGGAGATGTCAATAGATTCTAGGTGAGTGCCACTAGATTAGTGGAGAGGATAAAGAAGGAAAAACAAGATAAGGCTTAGATGAAAAAGGTAGTAGAGTTACTCTCTAATTTCTTAAAGTTGTCAACGGATCCCTCTCCCTAACTCCTCAGTCAGGATAGTACCTCCTTTGATCTGAATTACATAGCTAGGAAAGCAATGGTTGGAAAATTATAGAGAGATAGCTACTATGGGAGAGTTACTCGCGATTGGGTAATAGATGTGAAAGCCAAAGGTCCTCCTCTAATCGAAAAATGAAGAAGGTGTTGGCAAAACAAGAATAGACAACTGAGAGGGGGGGGTGAATTAGTTGTCACGGAATTTTAATACTTATTCAACCTTATTAACCTTTAATCTTAGATCTGATAATTAATAGTGAAAGCATGAATCAACAACACATCAGAAACACATGAACACCGAGATTTTATATGTGGAAAACCTGTTAGGGGAAAAACCACGGTGGATGTTAGTCCACAAGATTATACCTTGTTAGATGTATAATGAAAAATGAATAAGGAACGCACATGCATTTAGGCACACTACCTAGATCCCACTGCTCAGAAGGGAAGGCTCACTGGTTTACATAAAACAATCAGATTAAATCCATCTAATGGGGTTGAACTGAGAAATTAGCTTCTACAAAAGCCTGATGACAATTTTGGTTAGGCACATAAACACTTCTTCACACTTCGCTCAATCTTCTTCACACTTTTCTTTGAAATCGAATGATATGATCTTTATTCGCACATTTCGCATTCACACTTCATATACATTCATCGAGAATACTTCAAAATGAGGAAACAATCGCTCTTATATATCCGCTACATGAATTTACATCAACAACTCTGTCGGCCACAAATAAAGAATAAATGAATTACAACTGTCGGTCCAATTCATGAACAAAATCTCAATGCACACCAACCTAAGTCGGTCACAAAAAAATTAAGACCTAAATCAACATCCTCGAACGTGCCAAACAATAAGAAATTAATCCATAAGGATCCGCAACACACTACCACCATCATGTCGGCCAAGAACATGTAAACCTCGAACACACAAAGGAAAATATTCGATCACGAGCACATCGATCAACGTGAATGTACCACAATGATAGAGCACGATCTAGAAACATCATTGAACATCTCAGGAGCATACACAATAACTCAATTCACCAAAAATGCATTCTCTTCTTCAAAAACACCTGCTATAGTAACATAATAACTGTAGGAACTCAAAAACTCATTACTCGCTCCAATCTTGATGCGTACCACTGAAACTTTCGGACAACATACTAGATAGGCTTAGCAAAAAACCCTTTAATGTGCGGCCTCTGAATAACAACTTGCACAACTTTCTACCATTCAAATCTTCACAGCTTCACAAACTACCTGCAAAATATTTATTCTAATTTTCTCAATATCCTCGACATATACACCCTTCAGAATCATCAATGCTAATAGTGTTGACATCAATGAAAACCACATATCAGCAACACAAGCACAACATCCAATAGAAGTTTCATGATGAATTATTTCCGTTAAGGAATTATATTAAGATTGAAATAGCAACTAGTGAACAAGAAGAAGCTCTTTGGCTACATGTTGATAAAGAGTTCAAAGAAATTTTGGATATGGGTTTGGAGAAAGCTACAACAGAAAAGGTTACTTTATCTACAGAAGATTCAAGGATCATAATGTGGAAGAAAAGTATTGAGTTGAAGCTATCTTTTCTGAAGTAAAACATCCAAGAGTAGAACAAGTTATTGAAAGAGTGCAACCATATTAATACTAATCTCACCAAGGAGTTCTTAGATTTTGGCTACCAACTCATAAAAGGTGACAATGGTGGTGTGGCTACAATGGATGAACTAAAGGAAGGATCTATATAGGTTGTTGATACACTATTTGGTGAATAAACCTTTAATAAGGAAACTATGAATAAGTTGGCTAGGATCGACTTGTGTTGTCTTAGTATGAAAACTTTCCAGCGAGCCTCACAACCAAAATTGACACTATGTGTAGCAATGAAGCTCTCTAGAAGCTAAAAACCAAAAATGTTATAGCTCCCCAACACGTTGAGGTATTGGTTGTCACTCAGGCTCTCAATGACTACAAAGCATGAATAGTGTCTAATCAATAGGACCAAGCAACCGATGGAGCACCTATGGACCCACCTTATCAACCACCTTAGCATTAGCCACATTTTTTTTTGAATGTTTCATTTCATAAGCTTTAATGTATTAAACACTTTTTTAGTTATTTTAAAGAAGTAGTTTTAAAGGCTGATGACTATTACATTTCAAAATGCTTTAAATATGTAATTAATGGACATTGGAGGGGGTTGAAATTTTTGATCCCCATTACACTTTGATGTGAGAGTGAGAATCGATCTAAGAAGGATCAATTAAATTTTTCTTGTTCTATGAAGAATTATCTTATTTGTGAGCATTAGAAATTGAATGTGATGTGTAGTATTTGTTTCTAAGTCTGTGAGCTTGTGTACAAATAATCAGATATTGATTTCCTTCGCAAAGATGATATTCAAATTGTGTTGTGTTCATATCTTTTGGAATGTGGTAAAATTTAAATCTGAAAGTTGTTTATCTACCATTGGTACTTGAAATATTTGTATTGAAATACTAGTGGTATTTATTTTCAAAAGCTCTTAAACTTTATAATGTACGTGTTAAAGTCAATACTCTAAAAATTTGTTTCATCTTTTTGATTCTCAATCACATTTGTATCATGGTTATGAACAAATGTTAGTTTGCCTTTACTACTTTCTAATTAAAAGTATACCACATTTCAAAAGTTTAAAAAATCAAAACTTATCATATGAGGGAGTTGTACCTTAATAACATTCAGAGTTAAGTTAATCAATAACTTACCCAATTGTTCATTGCATGTTTTTCTTCATTTTGGGTATTATAGAGTCATTGTGTTTATTTAAGGGAGACAAATCTATTGACCAACATAATCAATAAAAAAATTCATCAAAAACTCTTAAATGTGACAATAATTTTTTCTTTAATCTTGGTACATGTCTAACATGCTAAATAATCCTTACCATTTGATCAAACATCTTGATTCTTATGTCACCTTCACCAATAGCTTCACATGGGTTATCATTTCCCATGTAAAAACATACCTCCATCACATGAATGATAAGAGGAAAACTAGCCTCTGTGTGGATTCATGTGAAAGAAGGCCACCAAAATGAAGAAACCAAACATGAAGTAAATAGCTTCTTATATTAGTGGGTAATACCTATTTTTCTTCCAATATTGTTTGAACTTATGTTGTGTTTTCCTCAGATGCCTATGAACTAGAATTTTCTTTGCTTGCTCTTGGTAACCTACAATCCTTTTTTACATATTTATTTTTCCAATAGTTCTAATATTTAACTCTTTTTCTCCCCTTGGATTTGTACTTGGTTTTCCCATACTCTTTATTTCATCTTTCCTAAGTTTTGAATCTTGCAATTAGGGATTAATTAGAAGATCCTTGAGATGTCTCCTACCTTGAATATTTAGAAATTATAGTGGCCAGTACATTTTTAAATACCAATCTTCCACTTGATGTTGAGTTGCTAAGAGACATAACCAGTTGATCATAAGTTTAATAGGCAACAAGCAAAATAATATTGTTTTTGTATCCTCTTCTTCGATTTTCACCCCAATCAAATCCAACTTGCTTGATAGTGTGTTGAAATCGTTTAGATGATTTGTGATAGATGAACTGTCATGCATTCTCAAGTTATGCAGTTGCCTATGTAGCATAATTTTATTCACCAATGACTTCGTCTCATATAGCTTTTTGATCTTAGTCGACAAGTCATGTGCAATTTTCTCCTTTGCAACAATAAACAGTACTGAATCTGTTAGAGATAATTAGATTTTGCTCTATCTATGCTATCATTTTCATCCCAATTTACCTAGGTCATAGCTACAAGGTTTGATTCTACCCCTTTGAGAGCTAGGGCATATCCATCATTCAATAATAAATCTTGAATCTTTAGCTTCCATAAAGAAAAATTAGAACCATCAAAATTTTGCACCTCAAATCTAGTAATCGTGCTTCTTTTCATTTTTCACTTCTTAAAACAAACATAACTACTACATTAAAACCTTGTTTTAATACTAATTGTGAGAAAATTCACAATGCATGATTAACAAATAAAAATAGTATGCACAAGTAAATGAAAAAATTTATGTGGAAAACTTGGTAAACTTATACTAAGGAAAAACCATGGACAAAGATTTTTGGTTTTTTATTAATTTGGAAAAATTTGTAGATATAACAATTATCAAAATGTATAAAAAAAATGTCTTAGAAAGAGTATAATAAATTTGAGTTGTAGGTTCCTTTTCAAACAAAACTTTCCAAAATAGAAAGTGCAACTCATGCAACTACATGCCAAATATTTGTGAAAATTACCATAAATAGTGAGTCCCAAAAAAATTGGCTTCACCATGAACACCTTTGGTGTCAAGGGGGGTTAGAATAGCCCCCTAGGACCCCCCATCACTTCAACCTTTGGTTGAATAAAATGGCTTTGGCCATTCCAATTGCATACTAGAAGCACTATCTAGGAACTTCAATGTCGATTATTTATTACTGTTGGAATAAAAGTGAAGTTGACTTCATATTCTAACATTAAATATGTAGATAAACGTAGATAGCACAGGTTGGATAGGATAGGAGGAGCTTGTTGAAAGTGTAGGGTGCTATAAAATGGGACATGTACACATGATTTATATTCCCCAAGTTTTTATTGTGGCACTTGTCTAAGGTACCATAAGAATGGCTTTCACTATTAGACACTTTTTTGTTTAGTTTTTTATTAATTCTTTTTAGATTTTGAGATGGGGGATAGGTGGATTTGGAATATTATTTATGTGGTATAGGAATGGGTAGGAATAAATTAAGGTTTTATTCCCATGGAGATATTATCCTTTACTAACTAATTGTTGTGTTTGCTAGAGGCTAACAAAAAGTTGGTAGATTGCTAAATGACTTCTCCAAAGTGTAAACAAGTTAGCATCATAGCTCTTGACATTAGAAGAACCAAGTGAGAGGGAATGGATGAAGATATGAAGGTTGGATAGTGATTTATATTAAATCTTGGATTAAAATGATGGGATATTAGGGATAATAGACAAGGGGTTGAGAAAGGGGTGGATGAAAGGATGGGATGGTGGTGTTAGAAGGAAATGGTGTTAGGACCAACGATTGTACACACCATGATGGATGTGGTTATTTTGGATTAGGATGGGATTTGGGATGTTGGAGTTAAAAGGAGAAATAATTATTTTGAATTTTGGGATTTGGGTATTCAAAATGGATTTTATGAGATGATGGAAAGAGGATTGCAAATTTTGGGAGGCAAGGACACAACTAAGATTGAGGATTTTGAAAATAGAGATGTGTAGATTTAGATGGAGGAATTTGAGATTATAATTGGGGAGAGGGATTTGGATGCTCCTTTGGGGTGTATTGTTGCTTTTTCTTTATAATCCACAATATTTTTATGCTTTGTTTTTTATTAGTGGGCCTTTATGGAATTGTAGATTGATTTTGTTTTTTTATTACATGGAAATGCATTGTGACACAATGATCCTTGAATTTTTATGGATTATTAGTTTTATAGGTTTTTTATTTTCTCATCTAAATCACTTATAAAGGTGATGGTATGTTCATATGGGGAGAGATTATCTTAACATCTCATAAAGTGCGTGATAGCTTCATCGTGTTGGAATGAGTCCAACAATTTTCAAATTAGTTGATCCTAGATGGTATTTAGAGGGGAAGGAGGATTAGGTATGGATTCAATGAAAGGATTAGTGGATTTTAGAATAGGGGTTATGGGGGTGGTGAAAGGTTTGGTGGTAATAGTCTCATGAGAGGAGTGATGAGTGACACATATTTTAATGTTGGAAGAAGTTTTTCTACAATGTTTGGAGATCTTAACAACATCTTAGTCATGATATTTGTAGCATGAAATAAATCGAACTAATTTTGTATGCAATTTTTTTAAAATTTTATAACTTCTTGTTTGTTGCAAGGTGTCACCCTTGGTCTCCTTGTGTTGTGCATGCACGGTACTCAGGGTTCGCGATATGATCTAACCACCTCCTGTGGATCTTAACTAATGCTTTTATCGAGCATTGATAGGTTGACCTTTTGGTGCAACGGCAAGGCCAATAATTGGTATCAAAGTCGATCACGGGTTCGAACCCCTCGCTTGCACTAAGGGGGTTTTTGCAAGGCATCACCCTTGGTCTCCTTGTGTTGTGCATGCACGACGCTCAGGGTTCACGACTTGGTCTAATCACCACCCGTGGATCTTAACTAACGCTTGTATCGAGCATTGACAGATCAAAATTTTGGTGCAACAGTAAGGACAACACTTGTTTACATGCATTTTTTCAAACAATTGTCATGATTTTTATTTAATCTTAAATTCAAATTGTAAAGGAAAAGCCTCACCCATTACTATTGAGGTGCATATCTTGAATTGCATAGGATTGATAACCATGTTTGAACCATTTCATGCAATATATATAAATATTACATAGAGATGAAATATTGACTAATTTATGAATGCTAATATAGTATTCAAACTCAAAAATTGCATAGTCAACAAGATTAAAATATTCATGAATATTTGTAACTACATTTTTTACCTAAAAACCTCATATGGCGTCCTTCCAATTCTAACACCCTATTTCCTTTGTACATAATTTTTTTTAAACCTCATAGTAAGGGAGGAGTTAGTGTCTCCTATTGACTTATTTGACCTCCAATATTCCCCACATCACTCTCAAAGTCAACAAAGAGTGCACGCCATAATAATGTGGTGTGATCTTGGGAGGTATGACTTGCCAAAAGTGAAGACTATAAAATATAATAGGGATTCTTTATGCCTCTTTAGGAATTAAATCCACCCCTTATCCTCATAATATTGGTATGGATGTGTATATTATGGTTCCCCATAATTTTGGAAATGTACGGTTGGTAAAAATAAAGATGGTGTGGTTGGATAATGACCGTACTACTGGTGAAGTCCATAAATTAATATTATTTCACTGATAAATAATTTTGAATATCTCTCCAATTTACAAACCTTCAATATATATAACAAGAACCCAAAAAAAATCTTTGTAAGAGACTTCACAAATTTCATTATTTTCACCTATAGAATCAATTTGAGAAATTTGAGCAATCTCTCCAACAAATTGGCTAGGGTAGCATCATTGTACCAACGAATCTAGGTACCCGTAGGGTTTTCATCCTAGGTTTTTGAGCTCCAAGAAGCCTTTCGAAATTCACACACAATAAAATATTCAAGAATTCATCAAAAATGAGCTCTAAAATCCACTTTGTACTCCACAATGCTCCTAAATTGACTATTAAAATATTTAACTTTTTTTGATACATTAGTCACTTTATGATTTTACTTTAAGTTGCCTTTTACTTTATTCTTTTTTCAACAACTTAATATTAATTATTTAATTATTTAATATTTCATGCACCACCAACTTAAACTATGAAAAATAAAAAAACCAAATCAGAACTGACATCTAAAGGTGCCAAAATACTTTAGAGCTCCTTAGAAACATTAAATATCTCTTCTAGCATGACTAGTGGTTATCGAGAAAACATAGCTACAATCAAAGTTAACATGATTGAAAATGGGGACATTACATAACAAAGCCCTAAAATATTGCATTCAATTTTATTTGGATGGGTTCCAAGATACATTTTCTTATGAAGGCCTAGTCCTTTTCCTTGATAATACATGTTTTGACAATTTTGATTAGTGATAGGATTCTTTTTTATTTGGAAATAAGATATGAAACCATTTAATCGTGGGTAGGGAGTAGGAGTGGTGGTAGTTTCATTGACAACAAGAAAACTAAATTAGATAAAGGTGGAATAACCAAGCTGACAAAATTATGGTTTGAGGATGGATTTGATAGAAAATTTTGAATCTTGATGTGGTAATCCCGATCATGGAGGGGATCAACGGGATGCTTGAATATTAATTTAGATGAATACATGTTTAGTCATGCTTTCAAACAAGTGCTTAGAATATGGAGGGACTCTTTAAGTTTCACACATCAATGAGGGGATAGTCACTCAAGTTTATAGATGTTGGGTTTAATAAAATCAAGGGATTCGAGAGATTTGGATTAATAAATGTATGGTCAATACAACATGTGGATGACATGAGATGAGTGATGTGGGATAAAATAGCTTTATTTATGTTTTGAAGCTTGTGATTTTTCACTAATTTCCCTTGGAGAAAATCAAAGATAGGTTTTTGGATTGAGATGGGTTGGATATAAAAGGATTTGAGGATGAAGGATTTGAATATGAGGGGTAAGTTATAAGGCACTCATGTGAGGAAGGGATTTAGAATATGGATGGGCAAAGAATACCTTGGATGAAAGATGAGTTTCCCTTGTCAAAGGTTCAATGATAAAGACCTTAGGATGATTTGGTTTGATTGATTTTTTCTACACTTAGGAAAAGCTCCTAAGTGGGAAGTTGATTTTGGATGGGGTCACTATAGTTGGGATATTAAATATTCCTAAGCAAACTTTATTTTGATTTGATTTTTTTATTTTTAACTTAAAGTTAGATAAGGTATTTACAAATCTCGATTGGGCTTGGATCTTGGAGTCTTGATTAGGTTTGTTTTGGATGACCTGGATTTTAGATTTTTCTTGATTTGGATGACATGGGATTTTAGATGAGGATGAGGGCTTGATTAAAATTTGGACGATTGGATTAGGATGAGGATTTGGATGATTGATTGGGGGGATAAAATTTGGGATTTTGATTAGAATAAGAATGGAGGGTTTCAACCTCTAGTTTGCCTAATATTTACAACACAAGTTGGATTTTGGTTTTGGCTTCCCCAAAGGTTGGGTTTGGATGTGATTTTAGATGAGGGATGACATTAGGATAGAGGTTTATGTTGAAAGGCTAGATTGAGGATTAGTATATTTAAGAGTTTTTAATTTGAGATTGGATGATTGTGCATGCTTGATTTGAGTATTTTGGATAAATGATGACAATAAAGGGTCAATATCTTAGGAGGATTGGATTTGATTAATTTTTGACACTTAGATAAGGCTATTTTCCTAAGTAGGGATTAGAGTTTGATTGAATTTTATTATATTTTTGGGTTAATGTATTGAACTTGACCGTGGTTTGGATTTGGATAGGATTGAGGTTATGTTTGAGTTGTTTAGGATTGGATCAA
Source organism: Sequoiadendron giganteum (assembly GCA_007115665.2). Taxonomy (NCBI): domain Eukaryota; kingdom Viridiplantae; phylum Streptophyta; class Pinopsida; order Cupressales; family Cupressaceae; genus Sequoiadendron; species Sequoiadendron giganteum. The sequence continues at coordinate 388,289,114 of CM021103.1, read as the reverse complement.
GGATTGGGATGAAATATCAAGGATTATAGATTTGAGGATTTAAATTATGGCAAGGATTAGGTTTAGGGTATGATGATTAAGATGATGGGTTTAATGGATTTGAGAAGGTTTAGAGGTCGGATTATGAAATCTAGACTTTAAAGTTGAGACATATGGAAAATTGTGATGAATGGATGACAATATTTTGGCTTAGGATTTAGTTTTGATGGATTATAATTTAGATTCAAAGTTTGAAGGTTGATTTTGGTGGTTGATGAAGGGAAAATTATTGATTTTATTCATGGGTTTCAAGACACGCCAAGCATGATAACAACCTATTTTCATTCAAGTAGGGTGTGTTGATAGTTGCAAACCCACTTATATGTATTGTCTAACTATGAATTATAAGGATTATAGTGGAAAAATAACCATTTTTTGTCACCCAATATCACTTGATGGTGCAAGGGGAGAGCACAACCTATAATTTTATTTTGAGGGGCATGGGTGAGTAACTTCCCAATGTAATATATGGTTGATGCATCACTATTTGAAGACGCCTAAATTCTTCCTAGTACAACCTTATCCTAAATTAACTAAATGGTAAAGTTATTTAGTTAGTCCAACTCATCTAATGTATGTCAATTAAAAAATTATTCTATTTAATTAATCATTTTCCCTATCACATATGATTAAATTATTTTATTATTTTATTATCCTATTTTCCACCTTACATGGCTAAATAACTTAATAATTTTATTATTTAATTAATGCTATATTCCATTCACCATTTCCAAGAATAAAGGAGCCACTAACTGCATTTGTCGTCCATATTCGCACGGTTACAAAAAATTAATGTGTCTATTAAACGCATCCTAATTTATATTTTCAAACAAACTCAATGATGACCCTTTATCCTCTCCTCAATCCTAGGAAATTCATTTTATTCATTCTCCATAATTGATCTTCTAATCTCATCTCCATCATCCATCTTCCTTGTTAAAAAACTAAAAATAAGAGACAAAAGCTCACTTTTAGAATACATTTTTTTTGCTAACTTCATGTCAATTTTATGAGTCAAATCATTTATCCATGCTCTTAAGTTATAAAAATGGGTAATTTCCACATCCTAATCACTTGGAGAAAATCACACTCAACAATGGAATTTTATGGTAACATTTTTTTCTTTATTTGAATTTCATTTGCATGCTCTATATGAGGTTTGTAATAGTTTAGAATAAGAATATTTCATTTGCATTTGTTTCTTAGTTTTATTCCTAGATGATGGCTTACATTTTGATGAATCTATTGGGGATGGTATCCCTTATCTAACTTCATCATTGTTTTATGTTTTTATAGTGTTTTTTTTAACTTGGTTTAGGAGGTTCTTCTTTGGTGCTCAATTTTTTTGAAGCTTCCTACTGTAAAATAAATTTTGGAGATGCATCTATATGGCTTGAGAGATGAGTATCATAGAATTTATCATACTTTGATTACAAGGAAAATATTTATTTTTAAGGAAGGGCTCAAGGATTTATATAAATTCCATCATAGTTACCCCTCTCATCCCATCCATCTATCAAATCTGCACAAATCCATTTATCCTATCCAATTCATCCTCTCTTTGACCTTGATAAGGATTAGGGGAACAAAGTTAAAACCTACTTCAGAAAAGTCTTGACATGGCAATCCTTTAGACACACACCATCACCAACATAACACTATACAATTGTATATCTTGGATAAAACATGTTATCAATTGTCACATAGTCCTTGGAGACATCCCCTTAATCCCCTAACTCACAATACCTTAACCATTCCATCCTTTCTACCTTCATCCTTGTCTATAGAACTAGCTTTCCCCTTTCCATTGGTTCCACCATTGAGATGACAAAATTAAACACTTATCCTAATATAATCTAAATTTGAAGCATGATCTCCAAAATACTAGATCAGTGTGAAACCACTCCAAATCTAAGAACACCTTTCTCAACATCTCACATCCATCCAAATACATACATATGGTATATTCCTTGTCTTGCTACAAGTTATGTTTAATCCTAAATAGATCCATTGAATTGTCATCATGATGTATTGTTCCCGATCTTTGTGTTCTTCTCATTGTTAAAAACACTACCCATGACATTGTTCTCTTTGTCAGGAATGTTATCAACATTATCAAAAAAATTAATCTACAACTCATAGCTTGACCAAGGGAAAAATCAATCCTATCCCATCCTTTTATCCTTGATCCCAAACCAAAAGTATCCTCCATCCCCTCCTTCCCATCCACTACCTTGTCTTTAATAGTTGCATTGGTTACCAATTCATGTGTTTTTTAAATGTATGTTTGTGTGTTTGCATGTGTTTTATTTGATAGTGTTAATGTTTATAGCGGCGGGATATTTTATCCAAAATAAAAATTAAATAATAAATCTCCAAGGTAGGTCGGCCTCTTGGTTTTCAAATAATATTATATTTTCTAGGGCTGACCTAGAGAGGAGGTCACCTAGACTTGTATATAAGCAAGGTGGAGATCTCTCATTTGAACATCAATTCATTCTCATTTCAATTCGCATTTTCTAAGAAGAAGTTTGCACTTCAAGCAACAGATTGCCATTTTGGAGTAGCAGATCAGATTTCAAGGGGAAGCATATTTATTTGTATCTTTGCATCAAGGAGAGGTGTTATTATTCATTGTATGAAGTTTGACCTTGTGTAGGGATTGAATTGTAAGCAGATTTCTAATATTATTCTTTCAATATATAAGAGATGTATGTTGTTGGGTTTTTCTCCCTCAAGAAGGAGGGTTTTCCCAGGGTAATTCGTTGTGTTCTTTGTTCAGTGTTGTATTTCTCCTTATTTACATTTCTGGTCTAAAAATAACATGGTATCAGAGTGGGTTTAAGCAAAGATCCAATCATATTTGTTTAAGCAGTCAAGACATCTCTTTATCTAAGGCAGTTTATCAAAGAATCGAAGATGGTGAATAGAGTCAAGGTCAAAGATAGGCTTGATGGAGCATCAAATTTCACCTCTTGGAAATTTAGAGTTCTTATTGCCTTAAAAGAAAATGATCTTCTAGATTTTGTGGAAAATGATGTGCCCATGCCATCCGATGATGCTGAGAAAATTCAATGGAAGAAAAATGGCATGAAGGCTAGAAAGATCATGATAGACTCTATGAAGGATCATCTAGTTCTGATTATCTCTAAGAAGAAGACATCCAAAGATATGTTCAAGGCTCTACAAGGATTGTATGAGATCAAAAATACCAGTAGAGCCCTTTCTTTAAGACAATAGCTTCATCATATAAAAATGGCTAAAGAAGATTCAGTCATCTCCTTCTTCATGAAGATTTTTGATTTAAGAGATCAGCTATGCACTATTGGAGACATAGTTGAAGATAGAGATTTGGTTATGTTGGAATTGAATGGTCTTCCTCAATCTTGGGAGCCCTTTATTCAAAGCATCAGTGGGAGATCTAAGTTGCCCAAGTTTGATCATCTTTGAGCTGATTGCATTCAAGAAGAGTCCAAGTTGGCAGCAAGAGGAAATGGGTGAAATTATCATAATGAAGAAAGTCATGTCCTTATTGCACATGCTTCCAAAAGAAAAGGAAGAGAAGGGAAAAGAGGAAATTTCAAGAGGAACAGAGATAGAAAATTAGATTCTATTCTAGAACCAAAGAAGAAGAAGGAACGCTCTCACATTGAATGTTTCAAGTGTGTCAAGTATGGTCACTATGCTCGAGATTGCATATCAAAACTAAAGCAACATGCTTCTACTATAGATGTTGATGATGTGTCACCTCAAAAGGAATCTAGAGACAACTCAGAGGGATTTCTATTCATCTCTGCTCTTTCAAGCAATGTTCCAACCGACAGTGACACTTGGTTGATTGATAGTGGTGCTTCAAGACATATTATAGGATATCGAGAGAATCTTACAAACTTGGTAGACAAAGAAACTAACTTGCATGTGATAATTGGAGATGATTCTTGTTATTTCATAAAGGGAGTTGGGGCCACCTCTTTCCAGCTATATTTAGGTATCCCTCTTCATTTGAGTGATGTTTTATTTGTACCAGGGATCAAAAGAAATCTTGTCTCCATTTCAGCCTTGGAGGACAAAGGGTACAAGGTTTCCTTTTTTGAAGGGAAATTTATTTCTTGGCCTAAGAAATCTAGTATAAAACCAGCTCATGTAATTGGAGTTCATCAAGAGATCCTATACAGATTATCAATTCATCTAGTCCAGGCTTTATTGCATGATTCTATCAGCTTAAGTAAGCTATGGCACAAGAGACTTGCTCACTTACACTTCAGAGCCCTTCCATCCATGGAGAAGATGGTTACTGGTCTTCCTAAGATTATTTTGGAGCACGATGGCATTTGCAGAGGATGTGCACTTGGTAAGAATATCAAGAGTCCCTTTGATAGTAGTGACAATAGATCAAAAGGAAATTTTAGATCTTGTTCATTCTGATTTATGTGGACCAATGTCTGTGGCATCTTTGAGTGGATTTTGGTACTATGTGATTTTCATCGATGATTATTCTCAAAAGACTTGGATTTATTTCTTGAAATCTAAGGATTCTAAATAAGTACTTGATAGATTCAAAGAATTCAAGGCTCAAGTTGAAAACATGTCCGAGAAAAGGATTAAAGTTTTGAGATCGGACAATGGAGGAGAATACACTTCTGGAGGTTTTCGTAATTTTTGCATTGAGGCAAGAATCAAGAGGGAGTTTTGTGTTCTATACAACCCTCAACAAAATGGAGTTGCTAAAATAAATAACAGATCCATAGTAGAGGCAGCCAAGGCTATGATTCATGATCAAGATTTACAGACCTTCCTATGGGCAGAAGCTTCCAGAACCGCCGTGTATGTTCAAAACAGAAGTCCTCATCGAATATTGGGAAATATGACTCTTGAAGACGCCTTCACAGGTGTGAAACCTGAGGTTAGTCATTTAAGAATTTATGGTTGTCCTGCTTACATTCATGTACCCAAGGATAAAATATCTAAGCTAGAACCTTCAGGCAAGAAAGATATATTTGTGGGATACAATGAGTCTTCAAAATCCTACAGAATTTATATTCCAGGGTAGAAACAGATTGATATCAGCAAGGATGTATCCTTCAAAGAGGAAGTAGCCTTCAAAAGATCTAAAGGGTCTTACATGGAGATAGACAATGAAGAGCAGGAGACTTCTCAGGATATGTACATATCCCCTAATCATACTCCTGACATTCAGAGGGAGTCCAATGAACCGGCTAAGACTATTGATCCAGTTGATCCTATATAACCAACTGATGGGCCTATAGACATTGCCATAGGTCGAAAGAGGCCTCTATGGGCTCATGAAAGTATGCAAGAGGCATAAAAATATGCAACTCCTTGAGGCACCTTTAGGGAAAGCAAGAGACCGCAAAAGTTTCTAGGTTATGTGGCATTGATGAGTCACATCATTGATTATGAGCCTTCCAATTTTAAGGAGGCATCCAACCAATAGATATGGAGAGATGCAATGATAGAAGAGTATCATTCCATCATTAAGAATGATGTATGGGATGTTATTTTGAGACCTAAAGGGAAATCGATAGTATCTTCCAAATGGCTCTACAAAATCAAGCATGCAACTGATGGCAGCATTGAGAAACACAAGGCGAGATTTGTGGCAAGAGGATTCTTTCAGAAGGAGGGAATAGATTATGAGGAGACATTTTCTCCTGTTGCTCGATACACTTCTATCAGGACAATTATTGCTATTACATCTGCTAAAGGTTGGAAGTTACATCAATTGGACGTAAAGACTGCATTTCTTAATGGTGTGATTGAAGAAGAAGTGTACATTGAGAAGCCAGATGGTTTTGTGATTCATGGGAAGGAGTCTCATGTATGCAGATTGAAGAAGGCATTGTATGACCTCAAGCAAGCACCTCGTGCATGGTATGAAAGGATTGATAGATATTTGATGAGTTTGGGATTCTCCAAGAATGATGCAGATTCCAATCTTTACTTCAACATAGTTGATGGTGAGGCTTTGATATTGGTTCTTTATGTTGATGATTTATTTCTCACTGGAGCAGAGTATCTCATTATCAAATGCAAGAAAGAGTTAGCCTCCAAGTTTGAGATGAAGGATCTTGTTCTTATGCATTACTTCCTAGGACTGGAAGTGTGGCAAAGACCTGATGAGATTATTCTAAGTCAGGGAAAATACACTATAGACATCTTGAAGAGATTTGGAATGATGGACTGCAAGTCCATGTCTACACCTATGGAGACAAATTTCAAGAAGTTGAGTGACTCTGCAGCTGAGTTAGATTTGGTAGATCCCACCATGTAGAGACAATTCATTGGATCATTGATGTATCTAGTCAACACCAGACCAAACATTTGTTATGCAATGAGTGCTCTCAGCCAATTCATGTGTGAGCCAAGACAAATACATCTAGTTGCAGCAAAGCATATTTTGAGATACTTGTATGACACTGTGGGATATAGCTTGAGATATACTTCCTATGAAGGTTACAATGCTATTCTGATTCTGATTGGGCCGAGAGTGTAACTGATAGGAAGAGCACCTCTAGATGTTGCTTTAGTTTGGGGTTTTCCATGATTTCTTGGTGTAGCAAGAAGCAGACTTCTGTGGAACTAAGCACTGTAGAGGTTGAATATATTGCAGCATGTGTGGCAGCTCGAGAAGTAGTGTGGCTTTGAAAGCTCCTTGTAGGATTGTTTGGTCAAACATTTTAGTCGACTATGATTCATTATGATAATCAAAGTTGTGTGAAGCTCTCGGTAAATCCTATATTCCATGATAGAACAAAGCACGTGGAGATCAAGTATCATTACATTAGAGACATGGTGCTAAGGAAAGCAATTCAAATCAAGTATGTTTGCACTAATGATCAGGTGATTGATATTCTCACCAAGCCTCTTTCCAAATTGAAGTTTGAATATTTTCGAGACAAGCTTGGGGTAGTGAAGAATGCCACCCTTGCTGAGAGGGAGACTCAACATCAATGAGATTTACTATAATGCATATTTCTCTGAGACAAATAAATATGAGGTGAAAGCCCTCATGCATCTCTGAGATGGAGATGTGGTTCCTTCCACACATGGGAGTAACCATGGTGGACGTCATGTTGAGAGACTCCATGGCAACATCACATTGAGAGACTCCGTGACAAACCCTTGTACTTGTGTTTCTCTCCACACATGGGAGTAGCCATGGTGAACGTCATGTTGAGAGACTCCATGATGACATCACGTTGAGAGACTTCGTGATGAACACTTGTACATATTTTTATTTCCACACATGGGAGTAGCCATGGTGGAGTCATGTTGAGAGACTCCATGACAACATCACATTGAGAGACTCTGTAATGAGCTCTTGTACATCTTTGAGACTGAGATGTGGTTTTCCAAAAATGGGTGTAGCCATTTTGAGTGTCATGTTGAGAAACTCCATGATGAGGATATTTGGAAAATACCTCCCTAGCTAAGAGGGAGTGTTAATGTTTATAGCGACGGGAGATATTTTCTCTAAAATAAAAATTAAATAATAAATCTCCAAGGCCAGTCGGCCTCTTGGTTTTCAAATAATATTATATTTTCTAGGGTCGACCTAGAGAGGAGGTCGTCTAGACTTGTATATAAGCAAGGTGAAGATTTCTCATTTGAACATCAATTCATTCTCATTTTAATTCGCATTTTCTAAGAAGAAGTTCACACTTCAAGCAATAGACCAAATTTCAAGGGGAAGCATATTTATTTGTATCTTTGCATCAAGGAGAGGTGTTATTATTCATTGTATGAAATTCGGCCTTGTGTAGGGTAATTCACTGTGTTCTTTGTTCAATGTTTTGTATTTCTTCTTATTTACATTTCTGGTCTAAAACTAATAAATAATGCTTAATACAAGACACTATCATTGTTGCCTTGATCCTCCATATGGTGGTGTGCCTCAATAATTTTCCTTTTAAATCATTGTGCTATTCACATCTTATATTCCATTGGTCATTATATATAAAAATAGCACACATGACACACCATCATCATGATCCATTATATCATGTTGCATAAAACTAGTGTTATAAAAAATAACATGTTTCTCTTTACACATGAAGTTACTTTGATAACATTCACCACTAATCCTTTTTCATTCATTTTTTCCTTCAAGTCAATCTTCTAGCTTCCTTTGTCCATTCATCAATCCTCTATTTAAAAATCATGTGGTGATCATCATTACATTATATCCTTGTGAGATATTTTCATCAATCATATGCACCCATGCAATCTAGAATAATCTAATTCAATCATCAAAGCAACATTAGTCAATATGTCCAATCCTCTCCCATTATCATTTCTATGTCAATGTCATGTGCATAACCCTAATATAATATCTCTTGAGTAATCTTTCATCCACAATGGTACATCTTATCATCTTTCATTGTCTTTTAAGGAGACCCTTGGTCCCCATTTAGCCCAAAGGCTCTCTTGAAGGGGCATCGCCTCCATCATTATGCCTATTCTTTTAAGCTGACTAAGAAAACCTTTCTACCAAAACCTCATCACCTTTACTTTTTATTATTATTTGACACAACACCACTTAGTTATGTTGTTGTATCAAAGAGGGCCACAATGTAGACACCTAAATTCATCCTAGTATAACCTTTCCTAAATTAACTAAATTATTAGTTAATTTATAATTCAATTAATGTATCCAATTTGATTAAATAAATATAAGAAAGATTCAAATATAAATAAATAAACCTCTATAAATTTTCTCACAATTAACTTAGATTGAGCGTAAATAGGAGAAGCGCCCAAAGTTTAAAAACCTCCCAAGAGATCCCTCGATACCTCTTGTTGTGATATAATTATTTTTCAATCCAACAACATGAGTTTGTATTAAGGTGTTATGTTTTTATACAAAATGCAACATTTACAAGTTAAGGTGTTACGTTACTCAAAATGACAGAGAGTTGATTTATAGATTGTTTGGATAATTGATCAATGGTTGAGATTGAACTATGTGATAAATGGTTGGGGATGCTTGAGATACTTGGATGAATGGTATACCTTCAAGTGGAACCTTATTATTGATACACTTGGGGAGGAGGAGGATCAAGAAAATTTGAAGGATTGAGATTAAGAGTCCTCTCACACACGTGATGAGACCACACGTGAATAAGTGACATGACATGTGAGTCCTCTCACTCATGTGAGATCACGTGAGGAATAAGGATTATAATAATTTTCCTCACATGTATATGCGAGAGGCATATAGAGATGAGTGATGGTACATGTGAGTCCTCTCAAGAATGTGAGAGGTCACATGGGGAATAGTGATGGGACATGTTTTTTTCTCATACATGTGAGATATCACATGGGGAAGAAAAATTATGAAAATATCTTATAACACGTCTAAGATAGAGGGTGAGGATTTTCTAGGATTAATAGATGGCTATTATTTTGTTGTAAATTTGTATGCATAAGTAATTCATTAGATTAATTATTAGGGATAATATTTTATAAGAATGTGTAAGGATTAATGAAAAAAGAATTGAATCAATTGATTAAATTGAGGATGAAAATAAGGAATTAAATAAATAGTTTATATTTATTTAATTCTTGGAGGATAAGGATATAAAATTTGAATTTAATTAAATAAATATAAATATTTAACAAAGGATAGACTATGGAGGAAAGAGGTTGTAAAAGTTAATTAAATAATTCTTTATTTAATTAATACTAGGAAGGATAAATTGAGGGTGGTTAGGTGTGGATGATTTTGTGTCTACAAATTGCACTATGTTTCATCTTATTGAGCCCACCACACCTTCTAAGTAGATTGATAGGGATATTATAGTGGTATTAGAGCCAAAAATCTAAGTTTATGTGAAATATAAGACCTACTTAAAATATATGTTAGGGATATTAGGGTTTTTGAATATTTGCACAATAAAATTTTGTTGGGGATATTACAGTGGTATTAGAGTCAATTTTCTTGCCAGCCTACATGAATCATGGAGTTACCAAATATGGTTACCAATTTTAATATAGAGCTTCAAACCAATTTCAAAACATATGGAACATTATCTATAGAGCTTCAAAGAGAGATTTATCTCATACACTTGAAGGAACTAATAAGATAACCAATAGAAGAAACTACTAAATGGTTTACAAAATACTATAATTTATTATAAGAGTTGAAGGAAACATTGTCATTTGAAAAAATTGTAGAGTTTTCTTTTCCAAACCACCCTAAATGGATAAAAATGAAAGGTAGAGCAAGAGGTGGACAGGTGCAAAAAAGAGAACCAAAAGAGGAGCACAACAAACCAAAGCCATGACTAGAACCAAAACAAAAATAATTTTCAAAAATATTCTATTTCAACTTGAAGCAAAGACATTTCCACACAAGAAGGTAGATAAAGACACTAGAAACAAGTTCAAGAGAAATAAAATTTATTTTCCTTGCAAAGAACCATGGACTCTAGGTTATAGGCACCTAAGCAAAGAACAAGTGCACCACTTTGAGTTAGTGGTGGATAAGAACTTAGACTCATATGAGCTTGAAGTAATTGTGAATGCAAAGGTCCATGTGCTTGAACTTATGATGGATGTACTTGAGCATAGTCTACTAGAAGAAGAAAAAGACTTGAGAGAATGGAAATAGAGGCTCAACAAGTCACAAAGGATAAAAATGAATCCACATTGAGTGTGTAGGTAAAGATTACTTATTAAACAATTCAATGCTCTCTAATGAGCTCTCATCGCAAGGAAGTGTTTATTTTAATGAAGTTAATGAAAAATTAACTTTGCAAGAGATTGCTTGTCATGGGAAGTGTAGGGGAATTGTAAAATTCATCACATTCAATAAGATATAAACAAATATTTAACATGAAAATGATCAACAAGATAGACATGTTGTTGAGCACAAATTTTTGAAAGATACTTTAATTAGATATTATTCTATTAATGATTCTCATTTTGAGAATATTAATTTTGCTACAAACCTTTTAAAAATTCCCAAAATTTGTGAAAGAAGGTAATCATTTTATTTATAGCTCAAAAAATAATGATAGTAGTGGCAGATATTTATTACATCTGTTTCATGCTAGATATCATCCTAGAACTCTTTTTATTATGAGAAGCATCCTAACAATGATGAAAATATAAAGGGTACAAATAGGAAAAGGAATCCTTTATCTCAATTTCAAGATTGCTCAAGCATGATAAGAGTATGGAATCCAAGTACAATAAGTTGAGATACATGAAGAGAAAAGTAGAAGCATCAATAAACAACTACTAAACAAATATTTTGAGGATCACATGAAGGTTAAAAAAATTGTTGGGTTTAATATCATTATAGTTGAAAAAATAATCACACCATGCACTTTGGAAAAGTTGACAACCTAATTCAACCACAAGAAAGAAAGATGTATGTGGTGAATTTTGTGTCAAGAAAATTGACGTGGTTATGTGTATTCAATGGGGGCATTCCATGGGTGACCTACGTAATCAACAATTTAGATCTAAAGGAAGAGATTTAGTGCTTTGAGGTGTCTCTAATTTAGAACTATGGGATTAGACATAGAAAGGATGGCCTCCTATAGGGGACAAGCTTCTAAAGGAACTAGTTTCTTAGCTATGAATAGCATATACTATATCATTGTGTGGTAAGCAACATAGCCTATATAATAGTATTCTAATTATTTGAAATAAACATAGTACAGTATGTAACATGCCCATTGTTCTACCCAATAATTTCACTATGCTTTTAACCTCAAGTAAATAGATCATGCATCTTAGCCAAAATGATCAATAAAAATTCTTTTATAAACTATAAAGATAGCATGCACATTTGAAATAAATATTCTTTCCAAACTTTCCATTGCATTATATCAAATTATTACAAATTTCCAAAGTAATGATTACATAGTACATGATAACATGATATCATTTATCTTTTACAATCCTTCCATCAGAATGGATACAAATACACTAACATGGCTTCGCAGAGCTTACTGGAAATAAATGTATGAATGGTCCAGGTAATCCCCTTTCAAATCTTGGTTGCCAATTGATGAGGAGAAGCATCACTCAAGTGCTTTTCCACAAACCTTGGACTAACTATGGTCCCCCGCACATCTATCTATCTGATAGATGACCCTACCCTTCGACAAAGAGATTGGTTTGGTAACCTCATAATAACATGAACTTTTATGAGATTAGTGATGTGTCCTAAACAATTCTAGATCTTTCATACAATGGCTACAATCTATACATATGGAATTCCCTATCTAATACATAAAATTGGGAACATAGTGAACTGATAATGTAAACAATGGCAACTTACATTACTCTGGCCAAAGTGTTATCACTCTTAATTTTGGAGTGTACGTCACACGCTCACCCACCTTCCTAGCTTGATTTATAAATGACCATTCATAACCTATGCATAGGCTATCCCCTTCATTGGATTATCCTAACCCTAGGAGTAACCTATTTCCCTTTTATGTTTACTATGGCACTTCTACTTAAGTTATTCCAAGTAACCTTTTACTTATCAAATAACCATACAAAATAGCATAACATTGCATCATTAAATGACTCTAGTACCAAAGGTACAATCCCAACTATAAAAGTATCAAATCAAGGGTTTATCTCAGCATTAAATGAATCCCTTAAAAAGTATAAACTTATCAACAAATGGCATCAATTCAAAAGTATAACCTTCAACAATAAATGACTTCAATCAAAGTATAATCTCATCAATAAATGACCTTTATCAAAAGAATAATCATATCAATAAAGGACTCACTCAAAAGTACGATCTTATCAGTAAATCGACTCTAATTGATAGTATAATCAACAATCAAATGATCAATTAGATCATATAGGTTAATCTTGACTTGTTTGCTCAATCAATAATCATATAGACAACCCTACAAAATAGGTTATTCCTAACCTAGGGTTTCAATCAAAGTCAGTAATTTTCAAGTGATCATGAACCAATCATAAGACTTCTCTTTCAAAACACCTCAAATATTCTCATGTTTACTATATTTGTATATCATTTGTAGGACATAATTCAACTTACGAGGAGTTGGTGCATCTACACCCATAGTCCTCTCATAATACGGTTTTGGGTTACCGATACGTGTGTCCTCCTTTGGAATTTTGTGAACGGAATAAACTCCAATTCAAAATAAGATAATAACATAACCATAGAATGAAACTCTTAACCCTATCATTGAATATCGATATAACCTTCAAGTTTATACCCTAATACTAGGCATAAGAATCTCTTCCTACTTTCTAGGAGAAATAAGTAATCAATCAAATAAATATTATTAATCAAGGTTTGTGTAACATCGTAACCTAATAATGTTGACATTTCTACTTACGCATTCCCACGTAAATCAAGTAACTCTACATCTTAACTTCACAAATTGAGTGTCAACTATATAAGCTCTATTTTGATATAGTATTGAATATTATTATAAACACCCATTCCATACTATGGAATATATATTCAAACAATCAAGTAATAGAATTCCCTAAACAAGATACATCAAGAATATTTCCTATATAATCAAAGAAGATAATAACCAATTCTTGATAAGTAAAGCTATCAAAAACACTCAATCTTTTCAAAAGCATTAAAACATAAAAGAGTATAAATCAGCATGCATGTTTGTGCAAGCTCCAATCGAATAACCTAACTCAAATGATTCGACTTAGCAAGGTAAATAAAAGATGGCAATTGAAAAATGATGCACAGGGAACACATACACAGCCAAGTGAATGAGTCGCTCATCACAAATGAACAAGAAGAAAGACAATTAGAAAGCAAGGTATATATTTTCCTATAGGTCGACTTACCTAGACAACTGTACTCTTGACTAATTCCATATGCTTCACAATCTGGAAATTCATACTAAGAATAGACTTCTAATCGATTCATATCATTCTCAGTTGACAGGCCACATAATATGGTCGCTAGTTTCTGTTTGACTTGGTCGACCTTCTTCCTGTACATGAGCATTACTATTGTTTTGTTTTGACAAATTCTTGGTAGCTTACTTACACGTGGGATGATTGTACTCTAACGCTAGCACAAAGTCTTTGCATTGCTAGTAGCCTCTAAAATTATCTATATCTATTCCCTAGGTGCTATGATACTGTGTTGACTCTTAAGTCTTTTCTTGGTCCATTATCATACACAACCTCACATTTACCTATGCACTTTAAATGTGTCTTCAAACATTATAATGTGCCTTCCATTCTTCCTTTATTCAAGATAATATGATCTCAGGTGTATTACTTTATGTGCTATAGGCGTGGTTCATAGCATTTGCAAGGTCTTTACATAATGTGCCATCATACACTATGTGCTTATTCATTCATATAGCATGCGATGTTTTGTTATATTATTATTTATATTGCGCTATATACAGTATGCGCTAATAAACATTTCCAACGCTTATTTAAAAGGGTATATATATATAATTCAGCTTTACTCATAGTCATATATATTGCGCAAAACATTAATACACATATATATACATTTGCATATATATATATATATATATATATATATATATAATATATCTGTATGACCGTTATCATTACTTCGATACAGACATGTATATTAATATATATATATATATATCATGTCTTGACATTTAAACACATAAATTCACAATCTCGTCGATCAATATAACTCATCGATTAAATATAAACACAAAAGGAAGAACTCACATATAACAAAGAGACTCAATACTTAACCCAAAACAAAAACGTTCACTAAGTAAAACCATAACCTCATCTTATTCATGCACAATAAGACTTAAAAGGTGGCTTACCATTTCCCCAACTAATGACTCAACTTAACCAAACTAGAAGTGAGTGTGTGAGATATCAGTTAGGTCTCATTAAAGGTTACCAGACCAATCCCCTCTTTGAGTGATACTTCCCCTCTCCTCTGCAGGCTTGCCTTGTTCTTGCATTCAACTTAATGCAACACCAAGGTAGTTAGACATTCAAAATACAATCATTTGCATCATCAAAACATTTGCATCGACAAAACATTAGAATATTCACATTGCAATACATATCTTTTCATCGCATTTCATCAACATAAAACATATCCATTTCTTTGAGATCAATAACATCTTATTGCATATTTCAATATTTCTTTCACTTGGTAAACATATTAAAGTAACTATTTGCATTAATCAACATTTTTACTAATGAAGGTAAAAGTAACTCAGTAACTAGGAAATGGGGTGTAACATGGTACTCCATAATATATCCCCAAGATCATTATTAAATATAAGATTCCAATGGATCATAAATTTAGAAATTGGTTGTAAGAAGATATTTGTCACTCCTTATTTCTCAAAGACTAATTTGAGAACAAGTCACCATTGGATCTATGTTTTCAACAAATGTATGCACAAGATATATTTTAAATGTTGCATGGGTCACTTTGAATTCTTAATAATGTTATCCAATTTGACAACTGCACCAACTACTTTCCAATTTAGGAAGAATTGGGATTTCAATTACTTTGATAAATCCTTATGACACTTTTCTTGGTAGAAAAATAGGGAGAACCATATGAAGTACCTAAGTCTGCTTGTTAGGATTCTAGGGCAACAAATCTATTTATAAAATAATTTGAATGTGAGTTTGATTATACAAATATGTTATATGTATGGATCATGCTATTATTTCTCAAGGCATTCAAGTAAACTAGGAGAGGAATCGAAATTTTCTAGCATGAGATACCCCTCCTACAAAAATTTCTAGCAAGTTCTACCCCTCCTACACTAACTCTATTGAGAAGATTCCTTAATTTATGCATCAATGATATAAGGTTTATCAAGGGATTTCTTTATATAAAAAAACCTTTAAACAACATGACAAAGAGATGAGTTATCATAGGGATGAATAGGATGTAGGAATTTTTGATAATTATAAGGCAATCAACTCATGCCTCATATTTTCCTTTTTAAATTTATGGCATCCATGTGTGGTAGGATGTGGTGTTTTAGGAGATAGTGGCGATGTCATGGTGATGTAAAGATGGAGCCCATTAAATATGAGAGCATGTAGTAAAAAGATTTTAAAAATGGGTTTTCTAGTTAAGAGAGGGAGATTATTGCCATCAAGCATGTTTTCGTAAAATTTGAACATCGTTTGCTTTAAAGTAGATGTGTAGTTGAGATTAATTATGATGGCTTGAATTTCTTCTAGCATCAACCTAATTTGAATGATGGGAAATAAAGATGTGTCAATAGAAGCCAACTTAAAATAAATAAATTTGGCCACTTCATCCTTGTTAGTGTTTTTCCCTTCGTGCATGTAGTAAAATATGACAACTTTGAGGCAGTCTATTACACAACTAGGAAACAATGACAAAAGGTAAGATTATTCTAGCAAAATAGAAGCTTCTTGTAATATTTCAAGACTACCTCGACCAAAAATCTATTTTTTCTAGACAACATGGGGTAAAGACTAATGGAAATGTTTCGAAAAAAAATTAGTCTTGTTACATATTCAATATTGCAAGTTGTAAACATGCTCATGAGAGATAGTTCCTCATTACAAGTAAATGCATACCTTCATGGTTTAATACCAGTTATTAAGAATCATGTAGGACCTAATCACTAAAAGTAAATACACATGCAAGCAACTTATCCTATACAATAATTGTGCCTAACAAGTATTTTGACACTTCAAATGTGTATTGCGTGCAATGGCCTACCAATATTGGTGGGATTCTTATAGCATGATTATACAAATATATATGGATATTATATAGTTGGAAATTGATTGTTTGTGGTAGGTTTTTAATCTTCAAAACTCTAGTCTTGTAAATGATATATGCCATTTATTTGTAAATAAAGGTGTTGATGTGATTTTGAGCTATACACATAATTATGAAGATATTACAAAAATATAACCTTATATGTTCTCATAAATTCTTCATTTTCCAAAGATAAACTAGCAAGGAGGAATTGAGTGCTTACATATTCTTGATTAGATTCATAAGTAGAATAGGATTTAGAATTCCAAATTCCCCTTTAGCATGACAAATATTGATGAGATATTTACAAATTGTCATTTTATTTTTTAAATTCACCAACTATACATGATAGGTGTAAGTGTGGGACGCAAGAAACATGATCCAATGACCAAATTGAATGTATTTTTCAACCATGAACTTGTTATTCTCAATGTTTCTAGCTTCATTCATACTTTCTTTGCAAACATTGAAGATTTTTTTACCACATGGTGGAGGATTTTTCATGCCATTACCATTGCTAAAGTTTTCTTATCTACTATGAGGCAGTTTCCATCCTTTACACTCTTGATTTTGAGTAAGGTAACTTAGTTTGGTATCCATATTATGTTATGCCCCTAACCCTATAGTGTGTATAATGTTATGAGTAGTTAGCTTGAGGCTACCTTAAATCTTAGTTCAGTCATACTATCATTATTATATTTGTATTAAGTTATTTAGGTTGGCCTAAGGATTATATAGGGTTATCTAGGTCGGTCTATTGATAGCTTAGGCATAAGTATGGTATATATAGGAAGTATAGGTACGTTATTATCATCATGTTGAGTATTGTGTTCTTATTAAAGACTATTGGAGGTTCCCCCTTGAAGTGGATTAGGAGGTCTCCCCTCAAAGTGGCATATTATTATCAAGTATTTACATCATATCTCATATTACATTATTATTGTGCAAGTTGTTTCATTACAAGTCGTATCAGAGCATGGTCTTGGCACTGTGACGACTAGGCATCTTTTTTAATTTTGGAGATCATTTTGTGAAACACGTATTCCCATATTTTGATGTATTTTTTGTTTGATTTTTAAAAGGTTTTTGAAGAACGTATTCAAGAAGCTATAGGCCATATTTCAAATGAATTGTAGCAGTATTGAGCAATTTATTGTAGAATTAGGTTTTCTATGGAATTTTATTTAGAAAATGTAGATATTTCAAATCATGTTGAATTGCCTCTTAATTTTTATTGGGTTTTTGAATCAGTAAGAGAGGAGCCTACAAAAAAATCAAAGTAATTGGAGCATAATTAGGTGATTTATTATAAAATTAGGGTTTCCAAAAAATTGCTCTCAAGGCTACAGAACACCTTATTTTTGGGAGGATTTTCTAAGAAAGTGCAACTTAGGCCATGGTAAGTTACAATAAATATCTTAGAGTATTTTGAATTTATTTGTGTGATTTATTGTAAAATTATCTTTCTAGAACTTCTTCACAACAAAAAGTAGCCACAAAAAAAAGGACAAGAAGTAGAACAAGAGAAACAAAAACAGAAACAGAAACAGAAAAAGAAAGAGAAAGAATAGGAAAAAAAAGAAGTGGAAGTAAAAAAATATGAAGAAGAAGAAAAATAAAAAATTAACATTGATAACAATGCTTTTGTAATGAGGAGAGAAATGTTATGCCCCTACCCCTATAGTGTGTATAGTGTTATGAGTAGTTGGATTGTGGCTACCTTAACTCTTAATTATGTCATATTATTATTATATTATTATTGAGTTATTTAGGTCAACCTAAGGCTTATATAGGGTTATCTAGGTCAGCTTGGGTGATATCCTAGGAATGAGTATGGTATATATAGGAGGTATAGGTAGGTTACTATAATCATGTTGAATTGTGTTCTTATTGAAGACTATTGGAGTATCCCCCTCAAAGTGGATTAGGAGGTTGCTACCTCAAAGTGGGATGTTACTATCAAGTATTTTTTACATATCTCAAATTATATTATTATTATGCATTTTTTTCATTACATGTTATGTGGAAAATCCTCCGTTTGATGTTGTGTATAGGAGATATTACCAATTGGGATCACCAAGTGGAAGTATTCCAACCTACACATTTTTTAGAGAAAAAAATTGAGCAACATATGGCTGTTACAATTATTTCATAACCCCCATAAAATCTAAACCATGTCATTTGCCAAAGGGCACAACTCTAGGCATCATGGAAGAATATTTGGAACATAAGGTAAATATTATGACAAAAATATAAGAGAGATGAGCATAAATTTTAGCATGCCATGGTCACAATCCAAGGACATGAAGGTAGGGATTCAAGGCATTATTCATATTATGTAATTTTTTCACACATTATAAAGACACTTTAAGGATGTCAATGAATTTGATGGAAGAAGCTCATATTTAGATTCATTTTAAAAGAATACAAACTAGGTAGAGAAGGAAGAAGTGGTGTTCACATACTGCAACTATGTTGCATAAGAAATGAGACCAATATTTCTCTTCACATAATATCTAGTATTGGGGTTGTTATCATCATCATTCCTAGCTACTACATTACATAAATTGTAGCTACATAAGTGATATAAATTATAGTATTGATTAAAAGATATCATCTAGAGCTAAATAGCAATTAGGTTGAACATATCTCCCTGTAATGGAGTGAATTTTCACCCCTAATAAAATTCCCTATTTCATCACCCCTACCTTAGAAAATGTAAATCTGATGATGCAATTCCACCACCGCCACCTCGCTTCATCCACCTGGTTGCATCTTTTCATGTCGATGGAGGAATCTCTGTTAGGGATGTGTGCGTTGTGTTGCCATCCTGATAGGATTCCTACCTTTGGAATCCATAGAGGCATTATATTTCTCCATTGGTGGTGAAATGTAACGTCTCCTACCTCCTTGAATGCTGAAAAATGGGTCTTTTTCCTCCCTTTTTCCATTCAAATTCTCTAGCTTCTCATTCATTCATTCTCTCTTGAACTCTTTAAAACTCCTCCAATCTCAAGATTCTTCTTGATATCATACTCTTAGCTCCATTCTTTCATTCTTAAGCTTTTATATTCTTGGTTGCAAGTTGTTGTTCTTGGCTCCTACACCATGTTTTTTGAGACAACTTTGTTGTTGGAAGATTCACAATCTCTCTCCTTCCACTACTTGCCTTGACTACTCGTAGCTATGAAGGTGATATTGTCCATTACTATTTGCTCTTTGCATCATTTTGTTTACTATGTAGCATAATTTTTGTTGGTGCTTTATCTTAATACCACCACTTTCTTTCTATCTCTTTATCACTTTTCGTACTTTGTGGCTATGTAGTTGTCCATGGAGGTGGGAACATCAAAGCAGGGGATTGACTAAGGTAGTCCTCTAAATGCAACCCCAATATTTTTTCATTTTTGTGTGTGTAGATGTGTGTGAGTGGAGCTACTTGAAGATTCAATTCGTAGGTGGATAGGTCTAATTCATCACCCTCTTTTTGTCTATTCTAGCATAATTCAGTTATAGCATTCCTCTTGTTATACTTTTAGTTACGTGTTTTCTAGTATTCTCTTGTAGCATAAAACATCTAACATTCATACAATTATTAGGTTTTCCTATGTTTTAGTTTTCTCTTTGGACCTTCTATTCAGAGGGATGCTAGCATGTCCCTAAGACACCAGATTGTCATGTTGGAGTCTGAGATCCGTGCTCTCGTCCTTAGACAATGAGCTATCTGGGTAGCAAACTGAACCTTAGAAACCAGCTCTTCTGACCTTGTAAGCATTTGATTTTAGCAGAAGGAAAGCAATAGGCCATTTGTCCTTCCTTTTTAGCCTCAGTACCTTACCCCTTTCAATTCACTTAGCAAACTTGAGGTAGTTTAGGGAATCCCATTGCTTAGGAATCTCCCATGACCTGAAGTCCTAGGGTGGTAGGTCCCCCTTCTCTATATTTTGGTGAGCCCAACACAAACTTTTGGAATCCATTTCTTTGTTTCGAGACTTCTTCTCTCAC
This sequence comes from Sequoiadendron giganteum, assembly GCA_007115665.2. NCBI lineage: Eukaryota > Viridiplantae > Streptophyta > Pinopsida > Cupressales > Cupressaceae > Sequoiadendron > Sequoiadendron giganteum. Next base: position 388,268,293 of record CM021103.1, on the reverse strand, counting down.
ATCTAAGGTGTGTTACAAACGTGTGTGTTGTAAAGCTTTATGAGCTTTACGACTCAATCTACGACCTCTAGGAACGTTGTCAAAAGGAGCGTACAACATTTAGAGATGGATTTTATGAAGGTCACCACAACTCCCACTTTTGATGAGGTAGTTTCAGAAACAAATAAAAATTTCTTTGGAGAAACCATGTGTGTCCTTACCCCTCCCGTTTCTCCTATGACCTCATATGTGGAGGAAGATGAAGCTCGCGTAATTATTGCAGAGCAACTCCTTTCCCTAGATTGAAGGCTTCTAGAATTCAAGAACTATTTGGGGAAAGAAAAGATCACGCTAGGACTACTAGGGTGGTTAATGAGATAAGACATATGTTGGATAAGGATCGAGTAATTCTGGAATTTATTTGGGGCCTTACTAACATAATGGTGTAATGTTGTAAAATTGCATCCCTTGCAATTTCACATACATTCTTGAATCCACTTTAGTGTCCACCCCTTTAGAATTTTGTGTAAGCTCGTTTTAGCCCCTACATCAGTATTTTTCCCCTCTTAGTATGCTTAGGACCCCTTTTCAACAACTTCCTACATGTGTTAGCTTTGCATTAAACCTTGTGTTTTTCTTTTTTCTATTATTTAGTAGAGTGATGTATCTAGACACTAGTGCACCGTGCGAACATCTGTGTGCTCGCTAGCATCCTATGACATTTTGACGTTTAAATGACTGTTTCTAAGTTCCTTGCCACTTGTTAGCTACTTTTGTTGGTGGTAACGACCGGGGACACCTTGTAACAACTTGAGAAGCTTCTTTTCCCTCCTCTTCTCTCTTTATATGCTACCTTTTTAACTCAATTTGGGCTTCTAGCTTCTTATCCTTTTGGGCTTCTCTCTTGGATATTATCTCTTTTCTCTCTTTCACTCTCTCAAGTTTGCACAACTCTCTTGCTTGTTACAACATTTCCACATTCTTACAACGCTCTACATTTGTCTCTTGGCTCTCGCAACTCTATCTCTCGTTGGCTTCCTCAAGCCTTGCAGGTGATATCTATCTTGTGTCTTGTATCTTTGAGCATCTTGGGATCACTCACATCCCTTATCTATTGCATCTCTACTTCGTGATATGGGTTATCCTCTTTGAGCGAGGATTTCTTTTATCACTCTTGCATTCATTTCATTTTTGTTTATTATTTATCTCTATCTATTTGGTTGTTTGTGGAGGTGGGAACACCAAAATGAGAGTTTGATTGCAGCAAGCCCCTAAACAACCCCAACATTTTCCTTGGTCTTATGTGTGTAGGTGTTGAAGATATATACTTGCTTGAGGCTTCATCACTTGGGTTGTTGTAAGAACTTTCTTTCTCTCCCTTTGTTTTATTAGTTATAGTTCACTTAGTTTTCTTTATCTTAGTTCTGTCACTTTTTGTTATTTCCTGCATCCGTAAGAGTTCTTAGCAATCTGATTGTTAATAGTCATTTATCTATTCCTTGGGATATTCTTGGTTTCTAGTCTATACGAGATGCTAGTGTGCCTTTGGGACTCCAATGCACCACATTATCATTCTTGTTTCATGCTTCCATACTTTGTTCGAGAATTCATTAGTTTGTATGAAAAATCTATGTGATCTGCTCATTCTGATGTTGGAACTCTCACCTTTTCAATTTGAGGTAGTTTAGGGTAGTTTGTTCCTTGGGGCTCTCTTAAGAATAAAGAGACTTGTGAGCAGAAAATCCCTCTTCTCTATAAATGGAAACTCATGTCTCATCATACAACCCTAGATCGAGTGTTGTTTGAGGACTTGGGCTTGAGACCGTTAAGAGACATATAGAAATCTTGATGACTAGGGTTTCGGTAAACATGGATGAAATAGGCTCCTCCACCTCAACTTTTGAAGCGCCTCCCATCATCAAAGTAAATAAGGCGCCTTTAGGATTTAGCTTCGCTACTCCTAATTCTCTCAATGGTAATCCCAAGGTCAATGTTAGCTTGGGCGATGGGGCCTCTACTAGAATGGGGGTTGGTGGGTCTGGTAATTACGGTGGTTTTGGTGGTGGTTCCACTCTTCATGTCTCGTCGTCTAATCATGTTTTGAATGCCTTGTTGCAAAACATGGGCCAAATGTAGAACCAACTAACGAACTTGTCCTAGACCACCTCTCAACCCATCTTTCAACCCTTCTTTCATCACAATACTTTGTTGATAGCATTCTATCACTCATATCCCCCAAGTGATGGAGATTTTGAAGTTTAAGAAATATGGTGGTAAGGGAGATCCACAAATGCATATTTTAGCATTTAATGCCATGTGTATGGATTTCTTCCACCATGACACGTTGATGGATAATTTGTCTCCAAGGTCTCTTAAGGATACAACCCTTGAATGGTACTGTTCCTTACCTGACAATTTCATATTCTCATTTGATCAGCTTGTGAATTAGTTTCTAAGACAGTTCCAAGAAAACATTGGGTCGAAGATGGCCTTCTCAAATCTCATCTAGTGTAAGCAAAGAGAACATGAAAGATAACTAATTTCAAAGATCGTTATCAATTATTATTTTGATAAATTTCTTATCCTTTGCCCGACTCAGATGTCCAAAAGGTTTTCATCGGGAACCTATAGAGATCTTAGCAAGAGAAATTCACCTTGATAAAATATCCTTCTTTCACATATTTATGTGCCACATTACAAGAGTATCAACATATGGTTGCTAAGTTTGGGGGATCCTCCTTGCACTCCCATTCTAAGGGTAGGTTTATAGTGTCGATCTCTAGAAAAACAAGACCGTTGTGAATGTGATCTCTTCGACTAATAAAAAGGGCCTCAAAAGTAATAGGTGCTTTACAAAACTATCTGAATCATATTCCTCTATCTTAAAGAATTTTTTAAAAGATAAAGTCTTGACTTTGTCAAATTCTTGACCTCTCACTGAGCTCTACCCCAACTGGTACGATGAGCACACATTTTTCCAATACCATTGAGTTCACAGACATGATACCAAAAGATTCATGTGCTTGCATCATGAGATTTAGGATCACATTGATGATGGTACCATCTGTCTCAATGGGAAGAAGCAAAATGCTACCAAGTATCTGGAAAAGGCCAACAATGAATTGTAGATTTACACCGATCCATTTCCATCCCATTCTGTGAACATAGTTGTCAAACCTTCGGGTTCCACTAAGTTTGTTCTATCAGAGTACGTAAACATGGTTTCATTTACATGCATTCCTCTCACCCAACTTGCAAATGGGTCACCAGATATAACTTTCACATCACAAGATCTAAATATGAACAAAGATCCTTCCCCCTTGTACATTTCGCTTGTGTCAATGGAAACATTGTGACTGGTGTCCTAGTGGACCCTACGAGCCATGTCAACATCATAATGGAGGAGACTCTACTTATCAACTTCCTGCATAGGGAGGAATATGAGGAATCAAAGACCACTATACGCACACACAATGGACTCTTAATTCCTCCTCTTAGTTTTATCACTCTTTCGATCTTGGTAGGACCCAAGGCCATAGATACTTCTTTTGTTATAATTCTGGAGTCATATTTATTCAAGGTGAAACTAGGCATTCCATGGCTAGTTTCCATGAATGGAATCACTTCGGTTATTCATAAATTTCTTAAGTTTTCTCATGAGGGATCTGTGCACGACACCAGTTACAAACCATTGATGTCACGTGGGGGCTTCTCATTAGATCACTTTTGGCTTTCTCCCATCGAACCGCTCCCTCTGAGGATGGACTTTCAATATCGTGCCTATGTCAAGTATAAGACTAGGGCCATGGCGGCGAAGGTGACCTACCCAGTTTCCCCTATGCCATCTCTATCAAAGGTTCTATGATTGCGTAGTAGCAAGCTGCCTCCTCCTCTCAACAAAAGGGGAAGGGGAAGCTTGATTGTACCTAAGAGCCTTCCTCTTCTTCAACTCCATCAACTTCCACTTCTTTCCCTATTGTGACGGAACCCCATGCCTCACATGGGGAGCCCGATGATGCCTTCTCAACAAAAATCCAAGTGTTATGTTTTTGAACTTCTTGTCTTGCCCACAGTGCCTAGGCCCATTGTTTATGGCAAGGGGAAGGGCCCTCATGGAGTTGCCCTTGTGTCTTGGCCTTTGTGATCTCCTACCATTCCTTCCCCTCTAGCAGTGAATGGGAAGAGGCCCACCATTGAGGCACCCATGTTTGCTCCTCCACCTATTGTTATTTTCGCTCTTGTGCTTCCTAATCATACTACTGCTCAAGAGGTTGTCCTTCCATCGATCATGATTATGGAGGACACCCCTATGGAAGAACAAGAGCCTCCTATCCCTTCTCAATAGTAAATTCTAGTTCCCAGAGCTGATGAATCTAGCTTGCGCATGAGCATAAGTGTTAGAGAAAGGCTCTGGCAACTGAACAAGTTGCTTTGCAGAAGATAAAAGGGGAGTCAATAGCTCTTGTTTCAACATCTTCTGTTGTGGTTCCTCCTTCTATTCCTTCTGCTCTAGTTCCACTTGCCTCAGTTTTGCTTCCGGCTCCCCCGACGAATGTTGATGATCCTCACTCCAAAAGGGTGCAAGTGTTCATCGCTCCCTTGGTGGAGCCCCCTCTTCTGATGTCTCTTTCAGGTATCCATCCTTTTTCCCAGCTTGTGGACATGTCAAACACCATGGTGGTGTCCATTGCGGTTCTATCCTCTTCCTCCTCGCCTTCTACTTCTTTTGTGGGGATTTCACATCCTCCATTGAAGCATAAGTTGAAGGACAACCTCGCTTCAAGTGGATGTTAGAAGAAGGGATCACCTTCTTCAAAAGGGAATTTTATTTTGGTTTGTATTATCCTAGTGATGGATGCAACCTTGACATCCCCTGAGTTTGTCACTGTCCCTCTTGACGAGGTCAACAATGGACTCGAGCGCCTCCTTCCTCTCCCATCTGATTAACACATGGCACTCTGATTAAGTGCATGTTTAGCTCAATGGATGATGTCCCAACTCTGTCAGTGATCTTTGAGAGATTGATGACCTTTACCTCACAGGAATTGAGTGAAGGAGACCTTGAGGGGCCTTCTTCCTTGGGCCTTGTTGTAGGAGAGTCAGAGGGTGATCCCCTTAATATCCCACCCTTGTAGGCTTGTCTGTCCTCCTCATATAATGATATAGATTGGGAGAACAATGACCTCTAGTTGATGAGGACTAGGGGGTACCTCTTTATCTATAGATTAGATTTGTGTGTGTGTTTTGTTCCCCCTTGTGGTTTTCTTTAGGTGTTCTTGGAGGACCCTTTCCACCCTTGTAGGTGCTTGGATATAAGAGTGGAAATTTATCGTAAACTTCCTCTATATGTTTCATCATTCTTTTATTTGTTGTGACTCTATTTTTCAACAATTAAGGATGATGAAAAGTGTTGGGGGCATTTAGGCCCTCTTCCATGTTGAGCCAATTTTTTTATTTATTTTATCTTCATGTGCTCTTCTTCATGATCTAAGAACTTCGGGGACTGATGATCTTTCATTCAATACATCGTGGGTTACCTATAAGAATTGATCTGACCCCGAACTCCTAGATTCCCCTGTCTCTTGGTTTCTTCATCTCTGCTTGTTCCTTGTTTTCTTTGTATTTTCTTGCCTCTCTTCCTGCTTGTTTTGTGATGTTGTGGTGCTTATGTGTTGTCCCTCGCATGCATGATAGCATTTCCACATTTACATCTCACTATGTGTCGTGGGCCACAACATCACTACCTTTTCTTTCTTTCCTTAGGATGTTATGTGCTCCTTTGATTTGAACACACCATCCTAAGGGGGGGCTACTACTTCTCTTATTTTCAATAAGGTGAATTCAGTGGCCAACAAATCCCTCATTGAAAATTTTGCATTTTTCAAAAACGCATCCTTCAACAAGGATCCCCTTAGTGAAATTTTTCTTTCGAGAGTGAATTCGTAGCAAAAGAATTTGAAAACTTGCCTTCAGAAAAGGAGTACTTTTCCTGATGAAGAAGTCTAAAAACTTTACTTTGAGAAGGAGCATTCTTTTTATTAGATTCCTTGATGAAAGAGATCTTTCAAAAGGATTCCTTGATGACAAAACCATTCATGAAAAATGGCATGCTTTTCAAACAGAGTGTCCCTCTATGTGGGCCCCTTGCTATCTTGGAGGGTTCTCAAGGGACCCCTTTGAAAACTTCTCCTTCAATTGCTTGCTTTGTGATATGTTTTTTCTGTTTGATATTTTTTGCCTAACATGTTTTGTTTGCAACTTAACATGTTGCTTTGCAGGACCGAGCACCTGTAAAGCCGCTTCTACAATCAAGACTGTAGGACTGAGCACCTCGTCAAGCCTTTCTTGTGAGACTGAGCACCTATAAGGGCCTTTCACATCAAACTCATTAGGACCAAGCACCTGTGGAGTCTTTTCATGCAAACCCCATAGGACCAAGAACCTATGGTGCTCCCTTCACGGGATTGAGAATCTATGAAGTGCTTCCTTTCTACAAGATTGAGAATATCTAGAGCCTTTGTTCAACTTCTATGGGACCGAGATCTCGTGGAGCCATTTCTACAGCATCAAGTACTTGTGGAGCCATCTCTCGAGCTCTCTCTTTCACGTCAAGGTTGCCTTGCGGGACTAAGAACCTATGGAGCTACCTCCTATATGTCTAGGTGTGCCCGATAGAAGATCCGCTTCCTCGACTGTTTAGGTATATTCTCTTCAACCTCTTTCTACTTTACCTTGCATTCGCACCGGCACACATGCTCGTTAAAGTGGGGGAAAAATGTAATGGAGCAAATTTTCGCCCCTAGGAAAATTCCCCATTTCATCACCCCTACCTTAGAAAATATAAATCTGATGATGCAATTCCACTGTCGCCACCTCGCTTCATCCACCTGATCGCATCTATTTATGTCATTGGAAGAATCTCTGTAAGGGACACATGGATGTCAACATGGTGTGTTGCCATCTTGATAGGATTCTTGCCTCTAGAATCCATAGAGGCATTATGTTTCTCCATTGGTGGCAAAGTGTAACGTCTCCTGCCTCCTTGACCGATGAAAAATGGGTCTTTTGCCTCTCTTTTTCCATTCAAATTCTCTAGCTTCTCATTCATTCATTATCTCTTGAACTCTTGAACACTCTTCTTCAATCTCAAGCTTCTTCTTGATCTCGTTCACTCTACACACTCTTAGCTCCATTCTTTCATTCTCAAGTTTTTATCTTCTTGGTTGCAAGTTGTTGTTCTTGGCTCCTACACCACATTTGTTGAGATAATGTTGTTGTTGGAAGATTCACAAGCTCTCTCCTTCCACTACTTGCCTTGAGCGCTCATAGATGTGAAGGTGATATTGTCCATTACTATTTTCTCTTTGCATCATTTTTTTTACTACGTAGCATTATCTTTGTTGGTGCTTTCTCTTAGTACCACCACTTCCTTTCTATCTCTTTATCATTTTTTGTACTTCGTGGCTATCTAGTTGTTTGTGGAGGTGGGAACACTGAAGCAGGGGACTAACTGAGGTAGTCCTCTAAACATAGCCCCAACACTTGAAGATTCAATTCGTAGGTGGATAGGTCTAATTCATCACCCTTTCTTTGTCTATTCTAACATAATTTAGTTATAACATTCCTCTTGTTACACTTTCAATTTTGTATTTTCTAGTATTTTGTCATAGCATAAAACATCTAGTATTTAGACACTTAGTAGGCTTTCTTGTGTTTTAGTTTTCTCTCTAGACCTTTTGTCTGTACAGATGCTAGTGCGTTCATGAGACACCAGCGCGTCATGTTGGAGTTCAAGATCCACACTATCATCCTTAGACAATGAGCTATCTGAGTAGTAGACTGAACCTTGGAAACTGGCTCTTCTGACCCTGTAAGCATTTGATTTTAGTATAAGGAAAGTGACAAGCCATTTGTCCTTCCTTTCTAGCAACCCATTGTTTAAGACTCTCTTGTGACCTAGAGTCTCAAGGTGGCAGGTCCCCCTTCTCTACACCCCCTACTAAAGAAATTATGAGAATCACAAGAGGATTTCAAGAATAATTTCAAATAAGTATTAGATTAGCATAAAATAATCATGATGGGATCTTGTAAGAGTTAGTAGATATTTTATTCATTATCATGTCAAAAATAGGCATATGTAGGGCTGGTAGCTTTTGTTACTTGATCTAGGTCAAAGGTGGGGAAATATAATTGTGCATCGCATCATAGATCCTTAGTTTCATGAGAGGAACCTACCTCAAAGGATGATACTTTGGAAGAATTAGGAGTTCTAGAGATATCGAACCTACATTGCTTGAGGGAAAGCAATTTTTTGGGAAGGGAGGCCTTGTCATGTCCCCTTTTCAATTAATTAATGTTTATATGATAATAGCTCATTCCTATCTTCAATAAGCTAAGCCTGAAGGAGCCTAGCCTCACAGGCCCCAAACATTCTAAGTGGATTTTTTTTTGGTTCAAAATTTTAAGGAAGATGCCCAGGTTAGATTTTTAGGGTTTTCTTTTTCAATATGTAGTTCTTCCCAAATTTACTTTTCCTTTATGCTCGTTAGAGTTTCAGATTTCACCATCTTAGAATGCCTTTCTGCCCAACCTTGTTGTATACCCAAATTCAAAATCAAAACAAGAAACAATAGAAAATATAAGATCCTATTCTAAACCAAAGGAAATACCTCAAATAGAGTAATGAGGAATATACAAACAAAACAAAAATACAAAAAACTAATACCTAAAAAATCTTATATGTTTTTGGATGTGCTCTTGGATGGAATGTGGGTGCTCAAATCGATATGTACCGAAAAATTATCATTCAAGTATATGAAATTGAAGAATGCGTTGGGAATCAAATTTGAAGTGCCTATTTTTGCTTGAATCTCTTCATTTTCTATGTGGTTTCTTTGTCATTTGTGACCCATTTTATTATAAATGATATGAAAAAAATGCCATTTGGGTCCCCAGGGTGTTCAATTTAAGTTATTAGGATGGAAAATCTTCAAAAAAATTATGATAATGTGTTAAAATCTATTAGAGTTTAGCTTGTGAATTTTTCTTGCCCAATCAGACTAGGTCTATTTCAATAGGATTTTCCTATATTCCTAGTTGGCCTTACTTTTTCCCACATATACCTACCTTTTCTAAGATTTTCCTTTTCATTTGAACCCATTCAAAAGCAAGGTCATTCATCCAATTCACTTTGAAAATTATGCATTTCATACCATGCTAATGTCATTCTGATGTGAACAAACCCTAATTGTTTTAGTTGATCTTTTCACCAATCGTACTAAGATGACATCATCATTATGCCATTCTTACATCATCACCCCTTGTGTGAACTTTCCTTCGCCAATTGAATTAAACCTTTTAAAGCCACACTTTTAATTTATTTTAGTTGGAATTCCCCACAAAACTAGTTCCACCCCATTTTCTTGCAAGAATCCCTTTATTGACATCATGTTGATGTTATCATTCACTAACATTATCAACAAAAAATTCTATTTGAATTGGACAAGTGAACAAGGCGAATTTAGAAGGTGTGGTTCAATTAATTTTCTCCACAGGTTCAGTTGGACAAGTTTTTCCTGCATGAATGATTGGAAGACAAATTCTCATAAATCTTTAGAAAAGGCTTATGAAGCACTAGAACGCCTAAAAACATCTCCAACTTTTTTTCCTTCCATAATGTCATTAATGCATTTTTCAAGCTTGCCAAGGCATATGAATGCCTCCGTTACATGCCACAACTTGCCCAACCATTAGAAATAATTTTAACTACTTTCTTAACCATCGCAGATTCCATTAATAACCAAAAGTGACGCCAATTAAAGAATGAAGACCTTCCACACTCCTTGAGAATAAAATAACACTACTTAAGATGGATTTGAATCCAAATTTTGACAAAACCCTGATAGGGATAGTGGGGTCCAATGAATGCATCGTTACACCCCTATATTCTCTCAACATTCTCACAAAATGAGTTTACTAGGATGAGGAAGGTGTTTTGGCATGTCAAATTCCTCAAGTAGGCACTTAGATTCATGTTGACAAACAACATTGCATATATTAGTTCACTAGTTTTTGATAGCTCCAAGGATATTGTAGAGGTTTAGGTTTTTTGCTCTATGGCTTTATAGTATACAAGACTTTGTTTTGTTGGGGCATTTTGCACAATTTTTCCCTTTTTTGTAATAGTTTGGTTTATTATTTAGGTTGATAGAGGTATTTTGTATTTTCTTGCCCTCTTTTGTGATAAGCTAGTCTATGGTATAAGTTGATAGGGCAATATTGTAACTAGAAGCCCAACATTTTTGCAACTAGAAGCTCTTGATGTATCGTGGTTATGCATTTGCTAATGTCTAGCATATATATTTTCATATGTATTTTCTAACTTATCTAATAGAACAAGTGCTATCTTGATGATCGCTATTTACCTATCAAAAAAATATTCTTATATATATAATGTGTGTGAGAGAATTCTTTAGAACAAGATAAATAAAATAAAATAATTCTAAAATAAATTAGAGTAAAATAAGTTAAATCTTAAAAATACAATTAATAAGACTAACATATCTATCTTTAGAAGAATCTATGTAAAAAGTGTTAAGAGATATTATTTTGGATGTATATATTTTAAATAGATTTAAGAGATATTTTTTGATTTTTTACATAATTTTATCTAAAAATAGATGTATAATTTCTAATTTGACATCATCAATATTTTATTTAAAAAAATAAAATATATTCATCTTTTTTTAAATATTTATTACAAATAACTTTATTTATTTAATTACCCTAAATTTATATTAAAGAGTTTTTATTCCCTCCCAATATTAAATGCTCAATATGAATAATCTAGACATGGAAATTACCTGTGGCTCAAATGACTGTTCTATGATACGACACGCACACACTCCATGGTCTGCGGAATGAATTTACACCTTATATCTGCCGATTACTTGAGCCCCTTCCATTTTATCTCCGATCCATCATTATGACGTCATAGATTAAAAAATTAAAAAAAAAAATTTCAGCCAATAAATTGAAAGTAATCATTGATGAGACTTTAGATAAGTCAAAGTGTAACCAGTGAAATAGCTATGACTAAAATGAAGGCAAAAGAAAAGCAGAGGTCAAGTCTCAAAAGCCAAGTAAGTATATGCTTCACTTTAGCTGGAAAAGGAGATATTTTCCCTTTTGCTTATGGTCTCCGCTATTCTCAAATTCTGTCACATGTGGCGGAATACACTTCGGGGATTGTTGATAAAATAATTATCAAATCAACTGTTGAATCCGCAACGACTTACGGGTAAGATGTCTGTAAGAAAATTTTAATGATGATTTTTTTATTCCCCACGGGTATGACCTAATCTATACTATACTTTAAACTGTCGGCCGATCAAAAAAAGTAAAGTACAATTGATTCCTGAGATAAACGCAAAATACGAAATATTAATCAAGACAATACGTGGTTGGAATCGATGCAAAATCGAAGCGTTCTTTGCAAAAGTCAATTTGCTTTTCATCCACTCTCAATTCATTCTGCCCACCGTTTTTTATTGCTTTAACTTAGTGATCGAAGGGGTTTCGACATATTTTTTGAAATATTTTGAAGTTAAGGATAAATATACCAGATAAGATACGTGTGTGCTTGAATCTGGTTCTGAATAATAAATGGAGTTTATTTTATTTGTTTTTTATTATCATTCAAATTCAAATTTCTTTTCTTGTTTTAGTTACATGTGAATTCATCTTGTGGTGAAATTAGGCTTCCATTTAGGAATTGCCCACATTCTGCATATTGCATATGCCGGCATTTTGTAAAGGGCTGCAGAATTTGGGAGTTTGCCAGTCGCATATTTTGGTAGTCTTCGTCTTATTAAATAAATAAAGGGGGAGTTTGGTGCATTCGATGGTGGAGATGACGCATTATAGTTGTATCGACTACTGTGTTGTTTAATGATGCTCTGCCAATAACACTCTTTTTTAAACCATTCGTGTGTACCTTAAATAGCACCGCGTGGTAGCGTTTATTTTTTTTGATCGTTACACCGCGTGGAAGCGTTTATTTTTTTTGATCGGTACATCGCGTGGTGGTTTTATACATACACACCTCATTACAATTTGCAGAAGACGCCGATCTCTCTCTGCAATTTATTGGCCCCTGTTTTGCATCCAGAAGAACTTCAGGTAACTGATTGTTTTGTTCATACGGATTTTCTCAGACATTTTTATTAAGTTTTTACGAAATTTTCTGCCGGTAAAGAGTATTTTGTTTTCTGTGACATATTTTTGAAAAAAAAAATCAAAGCTTTACAGGATTTTCTTTGGCAACCTTTTTTCTAGGTTCTGTGAAATATTTGGTTATGCAAGGTAAGCTGCATTGGTTGCTAAAGTGGCATAATGTGTGTTAAATTTAGTTTTGTTGGAGCCTTTCTAGTTGGATGGATTTACTTGAAGTTTAGTGCTGGTGGATTTAGGCTTTTTTCCTTATTTTGTCGATTTCTCAAATTTATGTCTTATTATCCGGATTATGCTTTGTGTAGCCGAGCTTAAGAATTGTTTTAACACGGGCTTGTAAAATTGATGCTAGATGTTATTAGGTAATTTGAAATTTTTTATTGGTTTGGTATATGCAGCTTTTGCATTTTTGGGCATATAAAGAGATATTGGGTTTTAGGTGTCTGGAAAATTTGGAGGAGGTAAACCGAGTCTTGTCTTTTATGGTGTGTCTCTCCTTGCTCTGATAGTATTTTGCTGTTGTTCAGTAACTGGAATTTTCCGAAAATGGGTGCAGATTAAAGGTGAAGATTTCGCAACAAAGAAATTTAAAAAAAAAATGAAAGTATGAAGTGTAGGAGAGGCAGGACTTCACTTGAATGGAACTTGTGACATATTGTATGTAAGAATTGTGCACCCAGTGACAGTTGTCATATTCTTTTAATGACTTGATTAGCCCCAATTCTTTGTTTCCATAGAAACTTGGCATACGCCAATGATGCCTTCCTTAGTTATTTTTGTATGAGACCAAAGTGTTTTATGATTGAATGCCGTCATCTTACGATTTACCTTTACAACTGAGTCTCAGCCATTGTTTTTACCTTTTCTCAGGTTCTCTAACATGTTGGAAGTCATTTGCTTATTGTATGTAGGCTGGCAACCAAGGTATCAGGTCACTTACAAGAGCTGGGACCCATCTAAATATGACAAAAGTGATCCAGGACATTGTTGCAAAAGTTGCTATGTTTTTGTTTGTCCTACGATCATATGCCATCTATAAGGGCCTTTTGGGAGAGTTGGTTTTAGTGGTGAACCAACCATTGCAAACCGATAATCATGTACAGATTCGTTTTAGGCACAAGAGGTCTAGATCAGAGTCTGTCAAATCTCCTAACTCACACAGATTGTGGGCTATTAATGCCTCAATTCAGGTTGTGTCCTTGTCAGATAACATAGAGATCCTAATACACTGTATTATACCTATAAGCTAGAGAAGGTCTGCAAGGTATGACTTGCAACGTCTTACAACGTTAGAAAACAAATTGTATATCATCTAGTTTGTAAATCACTCATAACTTGTACTCCATTTTATTTCCATGACTAAACTCAAACATTGGCTTCAAGCTATTCCCAAATACTTTGTACGGTAATTATACCCCAAAATGCTGAATTATTGAATTCTATATTACTCATGAAGGATGATTCATTAGTCTTTGAGGCTATGTGTCCCATGGAGGGGTCTGTTGTCCTGATTAGGTTGTCTTACGTGATCCCATGCAAATTCCAAACAGAAAAAAAAAAACAAATATAAATATCTTACCTGAAAACTAGGAGTAACAGCTTCATCAGAGTATGATTTCCAAAGATGTGCAGAGGTGGGAGCCTAGGGCTTTGCTGCAGATGTAGAGAATATTCCCCCAATAATATATCTACAGCGGATCAAAGTCATTTTTATAAATATCCTTAGATATTTTCAGCACTCACACCTTAAATTTTTTCTTGTTGTTATAATCATAGTGTTGAGGCTTCTAGTTGGAAAAACTTGGCCAGAACTAGCCAATTATTAAAAAATATATAAAAAATGATTTTTTTTTTTTAAAAGAAAATCTCAAGTTATTTCTGTTTTCTTCCCTGACTCAGCTGAGTCATTTGGCATCTGAGATCATAAATCTGCTGAAATTTGCAAGTCTTGGATGCTAGAGCGGGCCGAGTCTATGAATCTTGGCTGCAGGCTCGCCGAGTCTCAACACTACGGTTATAATCCTACCAAATTCTAAAATCACTACAGATCTACTGCAAAATTGTCTGAAGGTCATTACATGTGACGAGTGAGGACATTCCCTTAAGAACAAAACTACTCCCAAAACAAAAACTCCAGGATAGCAGAGCCACTTACACCACTGGTACTTAAATAAATAGATAGGGTAAATACAACTACTGTATGTGTTTTCTCCAATTTACTTGGGAGCTACCTACACATTTCTTTTGCATTCTTAATACTTTACTTCCTCTTGCATCCTCTTTTATTTTCTTCTTTCACTTCTTAATTTTCTTTTTTTAAGATGATACGAGAAGCTGGTATAAAACCCTAACCCTTAAAAAGAAACTCTGCTATAGCCGGTTTTAAACCCTAGCACAGTAAAGATAAGAGAAATTGACCAAACAATAGAATGGAATAGGAAGAGAATAAGTGCGATTGTGAACAGCAGCATTCAAATGCCATGCATTTTTTTCTTTATTCTGAAACTCATTTCAAGAGATTTGGGCTTCCTTTTTTTGATTTTTTCTTGAACAAAAATCATTTGTTCGAAAATTTGTGTTTTGTTCCTTTGGTTGTTCTCTAATTTTTTTAAAAAAGAAAAAGTTTGGCATAATTCTTATTAGACCTATAGTTGGTTCCTGTTTTAATGCTCATCTCTATTTGTTTGCTTTTTGTTTCTTTTAGTTCTCCTACAATCACGTCTCTGTGATTATTGCAACTACTTCATTGTAATCTATTTAGTCATTCTTTTCATGTTAATAGATCTATCTGATTATTTGAAATCAATCGCTCTTGCATCTTGACATGGTATCAGAGCAGATTTTATTTTGGGCACCTTTATTTTTTCAGATTTTTTTTTTCTGAAGGAATTTTTTTCGTGGGTTTATTCTAAAACTATAATTTGAAATTTTGTGGGTCTTGTTTGCTGAAGAAATCATAGGGTTTTTGGGCGCTGCAACCTTTTTTTCATCGCATTTTTTTTCATGTTTTTGGCCGTGCGAAGGGTTTCAGCCCACGATTTCTCATTTTCGCATTTTTTCATAGCTTTTGGGCACGATTTTTGTTGGTGTTTGTGCGTGTTTTAAGACATTTTCAAGTCACGTTTTCTTACCTAATCTGAAGTTGTGATTTCAACATTTTTGGGCACGTTTCTAGACATTTTCTGGGTGTGATTTTTAAATCAGGGTTTGTGCGCATTTTTTGAAGAATTTCTAGGTGCGATTTCAACCTTCCTAGCCACATTTCTGGGCGCTGAACCCTGACACGAATATTTCCGAAGAATATATTCAGAAATTATTTAGCTAAATTTTTCGAGCTAGGGTTTTTTCGAAAATCCTCTGTTTTTGAGGCTGAAATTTTTTTCTAATTCCAAAATCTTTCTGGGTTTTTCGAGAAGTTTTTTGGGTCGTCACTAGAGTTTTTGGGTGTCTCGAAATCCGTGCCTCAAAATTTGTGTCGATGGATTTGTCTTAATTTCAGGTATTTTTTGTGCCTAGGGTTTTGTGTTTTTCAATTTGTAGAAATTTTTCTTTGTGCCTCGAGGATTTCTTCTAGTGTTTAGGGTGTGTTGTCTCGAATTTTGTGCCATCTATCTACTTGCGTCATCTTCATTTTTCGTTCCTCGAAAAGCGTGAAGCATGGCCTCTTTGACCAACATCATGTTGGACAATAGTCAAAAGTTCGACGGTCGCAACTACAACACATGGAAGCAGCGTATGATAATATTTGAGTATCGATTTCTTGACTAGATTGTTTTGGGCACCACGATATGACCTCTCACAGTTGATAAGGATCAGGTGAAGTTTGATGAGCAGAATCGAGAAGCTGTTATGCTCATAAAGTTATCAGTCACTGATGACTAGTTACCTCAGGTGCCTTCAGGTAAATCAGCGAAGGAGATTTGGGATCTTCTAAAAGATCTTCATGAGACTTTCGACAATAGTCGTGCATTCTTTCTAAAGAACATGTTTTCCATCATCATGGATGAGAATACCCCTTTGTAGGCATACCAAGGACATTCGAGATCAGCTTGAGGCTATTGGTTGGAAGATGGAAGAAGACGATAAAGTGGTGATCACTCTGAAGAGTTTACCACATCCATATGAGCACTTTATTGAGACACTCAACATTACAGTGACTAATGTTGACTTGACGTTTCCAGATCTTTGCAATAAACTGCTACAGTAGGATCGTTGGAAACAACAATTTGGTACCAGTGCCACTTCATCCTCTTCAGTGCAGGCATTCCCTGCAAAGACATTTCAGAAGAATAAGGGCAAGCCTTCGTCCTTTTAGCAGCAAAATTAGGGGCAATCTTCAGATTCTTCGAAGTCGAAGAGTATTCAGTGCAATTATTGTCACAAGTTTGGCCACATGAAGAAGGATTGCCGGAAATACTTGGCCTTTGAACAAGGCAAGCAAGGAGAGTCTAGACTGAAAGCACATGTGGCGGAGCACACTAAGCGGAAGGAGTCTGCCTTCTTTGCACTCATGGCAAAGAGTCCTACAAATCCTGTAAACACTTATGCTTGGTACATCGACTCTGGTGCTTCACGCCATTTCACGCATCGTCGGGTTGGTTCATTCAGTACATGCCTTTCAGAGATTTAGTTATCTTTGGAGGAGGCGAAGAGTATACTGTTGTTGACAAGGGCAACGTTCAAGTTCAGTCTGGTGGAAGAAATTTGATATTTCGCAACGTATACTTTGTACTTGGCATGGAGTTGAACTTACTTTCTGTAAGTCAAATTATGACTCACTCTCCTCAGTTGGACACCGTCTTCAGTATGCATACATGCAATATTGTTTACAGAGAGACACAAACTATAGTCATTCAGGGACTTGAGGATCATGGTCTTTATAGACTTGTTGATTCTAGTGATTCTTAAGAGCATGCTATGGCAGCCAGGAGCACTTCTATCAACGATCTCTTGCATTAGCGTTATGGGCACCTGAACATGAACTATCTCTCTTAGTTATCATGAGATGATCTCGTTGGTGGTCTACCTGCGATTCAAACTCAAACTCATGGAGTTTGCTAGGCTTGTTAGGCTAGAAAGCAACATCAGACTCCTTTCTCCGATGGTGACTCATGGCGGGCTTCAAGGGTTTTACAGTTGATGTATTTGGTCCAATGCACACGCCTTCCATTACTGGATCCAAGTATTTTTTGCTTTTTGTTGATGATTTCAGTAGAAAGATGTGGGTGTATTTTTTGAAGCTTAAATCAAAGGTGTTTAGCATTTTTCAGCAGTTTAAGGCCTTGGTGGAAAAAGAGTCGACTTCTTCTATTATTACTCTTAGGTCTGACAATGGAGGGGAATTTTGTTCCAAAGATTTCTCCACATTTTGTGCTGCACATGGCATAAAGTACCAATTCACCACACCTTACACCTCTCAGTAGAATGGTGTAGTCGAGCGTCACAATCACACCATTACAGAAATGGCATGTTCTATGTTGGAACATAGACATGTTCCTAAGAAGTTATTGGTTGAAGCAGTGTATACTGCTGTTTATTTTCTGAATAGATCTCCTACTCATGCTATGAAGAAGATGACTCCGGAAGAAGCTTGGTTTGGATGTAAGCTGAACATTAGTCACTTGAAGGTTTTTGGCTCCATCGCTCATGTTTGGATTCTTGATGCTTAGCGCACTAAGTTGGATTCCAAGAGCCAGAAACTCATGTTTACAGGTTATAGTGAGAACCATAAGGCGTATAGACTGATAGATGCAAACACTGATCGTCCAATATTCAGTCCTGATGTTGTGGTTGATGAGAGTTGTGGGCTCTTCTATCAGTCTTTTCCTGTTTGTTTTGAGGATCAGCCTCAGAAAGATTCTGATTTGGGTGTTTATCCTCCACTTGGTTCACTTTATGGGGGAGATTTCGCAGAGGTGCAGGCACCTCAGCAGTCGCTTCCACCACCGGCCCCTATTCAACACGATTTGGATGTTCTTCCATATATGTCAGTTCCAGCTGATCCAGTAGAGGTTGTTCCTCCTGATTCCGATATCGGTTCATTTACTCTTCGGCCTAAATGGTGGGCTTCGACGATTGGTGCTCTTCATGATGATGAGTTACTAGAGAGGATAGATCTGCTCGGAATAAGGGCAAACAACAAAATACAGTGAATTTTTCTCTTATGGCCAACCTTCATAGAAATTCGAAGCCTCAGACATATACAGAGGCTAAAGGCACACCTGAGTGGGAACAGGCTATGACAACTGAACATCATAGTCTCATGCAGAATCACACTTGGGAGCTTTCAGATCTTCCGCATGGGAAGAAACCCATAGGTTGCAAATGGGTTTATAAGGCTAAGTATAAGGTTGATGGAACCCTTGATAAATACAAGGCTAGGTTGGTAGCCAAAGGGTTTTCACAGCAAGAGGACATTGACTATGAGGAGACTTTTGCTCCTACAACCAAGATGAGTACCATTTGGCTTGTCCTCTCGATAGCAGCTTAGTTTGGATGGAAAGTCCATCAAATGGATGTAAAGAGTGCCTTCCTCAATGGTAATTTGTAGGAAGAAGTTTACATGACGCAACCTCTTGGTTTCAAGGTTGCTGGTAAAGAACACTGTTGGCGTTTCAATTAGCATCTTTGGAGTGCTTATTGGAAACAGATAGCTATTGCAAGTGTGTTAGTATTGCTCTTCGGATTATAGAGAGGAAGATCTTTCTTTGCTGATTATTCTATGTAAAAAAGGTGTACTAAGGTTCTTATCTTTTTTACTCAGTGGTAGGACACAAGGGTGCATAAACACATTGCATCGTAGCTAAGCTTTTCTTTGGTTTCCGCAGATCTTAACTACGACTAACTAGCTTCTAGACTATCCTACCTCCTCAAGATAAACAGAGCATGAGGGCGTAGGAGCGAAATGGATGGGTTGGATTACTTGAATCCAGTGTCTCTGTAGAATATGGCCGAGGCTCTGAACTCTCGGATATATGCCAAGATAAGGTTTTATGCAAGTCAACACTCTTTACGGTAGACTGGATCTGAGACTTGCCAAGGAGGAGGAACCCCTGTCTGAGGTATAGGCTTGGAAACAACTTACTAGAAACAACAAGGTACGATTATTCGGCTAACAGGATTCCCGAGGAGGTGACGACACCTGTCCAAAGTTTAGGCTGAAAGACAAATCATTAAACAACATCAAACGATAATGATCGATAACAAAATATCCAAGGAGGAGGAACCCCTGTTCGAGGAGGAGATTGAAACAATACACTATTGAGAACAAGACTTTGAAAGAACTCAAATATTTAGATCAAGCAAGCATGCGCCATCTGATTTTCTTCTTCAAGTTTCTTCAAAGAATTACAAAGGTTGGGACAACAAAGGCACGAAATCATGCACAATTACGATCAACCAACAAACTCTCATCCAAGAGTGAATAGATACAAACAAGCAAACTCTAGCAACAATGGCGCAACAATTTTGCCTAGCAAATAAAAATTAAACAAACAATGAGCCCAAGGCTCTTATTTATAGAAACTCAGAGGAGTAGGCAACCCTAGAATCTCCTTAAGTTAACAATCAGTTCTTGCCAATCAGCAAGATTTATTTCTATGTCTAAAAGTAGGTGAGCAAGCAGTTAACTGGAAATCTACTTCAGTTAATTGAAACTAAACAAGAGTCAAACTGAAAGTCTACCTCAGTTGACTGACACCTAACTAAAAGTGAACTTTAAATTACAAATGTGTCTATAAAATAGACATCCACCTTTAAAGGAGATTTGAGATCCACAAATCATGGGAGTCAATTAGACATCCTAGATTAGTGGGATCTGACATGCATGATCTGTGGAGATCTAGAGTCAACTTGGAAAGGGGCATCAAGTTGACTTCAATCATAGTTATTGCTACTTTGGAGGGTAGGACGTCCTTCTTGAGGTCTTTGACACCTCATCACCATTGGTCAATGGTGCTTTTGTTCATTTGTTGACTTCTTCATACGAAGACCGTTACATGCTTGTTAATCGTCAGCTTACCGCTTGTTAGCAACTTGATGTATGTATCTCTTTCATTTTGCTTCCCTTAGGAGGGTTACTCCTTTTCTTTTTGTTTGTGTTTCCACTTTAACGTGGGAGGTAGTGTAGTATTAACCGATGGCGGCATTGTGTTGGAATTGAGTACCTTCCGCTTTCTTTTGCAGCTTTGACGTTTTCTTTGATCTTTCTCAATAGAGGAGTGTTGTATGATGAAATTGCGAAGCTTGATGATGAAACCGTGAAGTTTGACCACGAACACTTCAACCATGAGAAATACACATGAACTTGCTGCACATGTAAAATTCCAACAGTTACAATCCTCTAAACTGGCCTTGGAAGGCGATCAGATATACAAGGTGAAACCATTATGGAACCTGTGGACTTATGTCTATGCTTGTCAATCTGTCCAAATTGACCTTTGGGTGTGCCCGACGCAGGTAGGTGTTAGTTGTTTTCAAAAAATCATGGAGTAAGACCATTTTGGCCTTGTATTTGTCTTGGGAGAACTGCATCCTGAAAACCTTGAAGATTGACTGTGCACACGATGCTGTTTGAACAACTTTTTCTGGAATTGCTAAAAATAGCCCTGCCAGGGCAATTTTATATGAAAAATTCTGAGACATGGGTTTTATTGAGAATGATTTTTTAAACAAACTTAGATCGTTAGAAATTCAAAAAAATGAGTTTTTCTATGACATGCAAGAGCCCTTCGGTGGCAGAGGCAGCGAGGCACCAGAAAGTGATTTTTCTCGAAAAAATCCAACACATGGGTTTTATTCGTGCTTCAGAGCTGAACAAACCCAGTTTGTTTGTTTTTCAAAATTATGACTTTTTCCGGAAACTCTAAAAAATAGGGGCAACAGGGCTACCTTTTTCGAAAAAATCCAACATGTGGGTTTTGTTGAAAAAGCTGTGCTGATCATACCCAATTGGCCAGATCTGTGATTATCTGTCGTTTTCTCGGACATGCAAGAAGATCTAAGACAAGGAAAGAGGAAAAAGACAAGAAGAAGATTGGAAGTTATCAGCTGTCAATCTAGAAGAATTATGCCTTTTGATGCAACCTTTGGTAAATAGTCCCTCTGTGCAATAGATCTTCAAAAATATGAAGAATGGTGAAAACCCCTCTATCAGATTTTCAAAAATGTTGGAGAAGAAAAAATATCCGTTCTTGAGCTCATCAACCTGTAAAGAAATAATGAAGAATGGATGCCTAGATGCTTTGATATGTCAATTTGGAGTTGCAAGCATCAATTGGGTGTCCAACTCATGATTGAGCCTGATTTGGAGTTCCAAAAGCTGATTTCCACTGATTGTGGAGTGTTTGGCCTCTTTTTTGCCTCCAAATTTGTTAACTCAAGTCAACATATTTGCCTTTGACTTTTAAGGCGTCCCTCCTTGAGTTTTGATTATTTTCATCATTTTTCATGGCTGAAGTGCCTCCGTTTGATCTTCGATCTTGGCTACTCAGTTGATCTTCGGTAGCTGTTGACAGATCCGTTGTCGGAATGGGACCAACTTGATGAGATATGCCTGGGAGAGATTAACTCAAAAAATTGAGTTTGAGCCTCCAGAATAAAGGGCGCCTTTCTTCAAGAGGGGCGCTTTTGGTTGTGCCTTAGTCAATTTTCATTGACTGTTCTTCGTTTTGGCCTTTTTAGACCCTTTGTGCTTTGATCTAATGTTCTCGTTGATTGACGAGTCGGATAACTCTGCTTGATGATGCATCGAGTAACCAGCTCCGTCTTGCACAGGATGACTGACTTCTCAGTTGCTGATAGCAAGTTCAGGTGCTTTGAATCTAAGGGTGCCTCTGGCCAGCAGGGGCACCTTTGACCTTTTGACTGCTTTTATCCATGTTGAAAACTGCCTGCTTTGATCTTTGTCATCAAATGATTCAGTTGTCGGATTCCTTCGCTGACAGTTTCGCTGTCGAGATTCGTCAAAGCTGAGAAGGTCATCCTAGAGGGCAGTAAGCAATCAGGTTGAATCTGCATGCTTCAAAGTAAGGGCGCCTTTCTTCAAGAGGGGTGCTTTTCCTCTATACTTAGCCAATTTCTTGGCTTGTCTTTTCAGTCTTTCGTTCTAGCTTTTTTCTGCTTGATCTCAACGTGTGATCATTTGGCGTGTCCTGTGAACTTGCTGTCAGATTGATCACATAGCTAGGAGGGAGTTGAACAGATGTTATGTATGAAGCAGTTGCTGATAGGTTCATCATATGCCTTGAACTGAGGGGTGCCCCTGGCCAGCAAGGGCGCTTTTGCTATGGAGTTCATTGATTTGACATGTTCATTGCTTGTAGACTCTCCATACTTCGTTGACGTTTTGCCAGTGATCCTTGAATCAGATGATCTCGTTGATAGTTTCGATGTCGAGCCAACACGAGTGTGAAGAAGATGACTGATCTGAAGATGTCAGGTGATTACATTTGCCTTTTGAGATCCAAGGGCGCCTTTCTTCAAGAGGGGCGCCTTTTCAGCTTTTTGACATCATTTTGCCTTGGTAGCAAAAACGTCCACCTTCCAGAGTTAGCCAAATTTTGGCCTTTTTCGTTTTGAGAATCTCTTTCACTTGGACATCTTTTTGACCTTTTCCGCCATGGCTTCTTCGTTGGAGCTTTTGAAGTTTAGCTTTTAGCACCTGGTACTGGCCAATCTGCCATTAATGGCTGTGGAGCTCCTAACTTTGTTCTTGGAAAACGAGAATAGACCCACCAGAGTAAAACATGTCTTTTGATGATTTTGACTTGATCGGTGTGATCGTGAAGTCGGTTAACCCTATCAAAATCATTTTCAATCCTTTCCAGGAAGGTCCTATTTTTTAGGGTTTCCTTAAAAAAAGGGGTATGAAACCCTAATTTTCAGTTCTTTTAGAATTTTAACCATAGGTTCCTTGACAAAAACCCACAAAGACCTTATGTTTGGTTTGACCTAAAACCATAGTTCCATGGGGACGCGTCCCCCTCGAAAAACCAGCCGTCTCGGAGACGGGGATGTTTCCGAGACGCAGAGATGTCAGGGAAACGTCCCCCCGCCGTCTCCCCGTCCCTCCGCCGTCCCCTGGACGATTCCTTCACAGGGAGTCTTCTGGGCGTCTCCTTTGGGAGTCTTCTGGGAGTCTCCAAGCCTCCGAGTTTCCCACATCCCCTTCATTCAAGTGTATTAAATTTTAATTAAAATCAAATTTGTTAAAATTTAACTATTATGATATTGATATGTAAGTAAAACAAAATGAAAAATCAAAAAACTTTTAACTTTTATGATTTTATCTCATTGAATCATTTGAACATTTCCTACCCGTGCGTGCCTGTGAGAGCATTCGAGACTTTGCCTGAGACTCTGAGAGTGAATGTGTGAACTGCAAACTGAACCAGATCAAGGTTTTTGGATTTTCTGTTTTCCAAGGGCGTCATTATTGAACACTCAGGTATTTTATATTTACGATTTCGGATTTCGCATTGTTTATTTTGATTTCAGCTGCTAGGGTATTCGGCATTGGAACAGGAGGTTGTGAGGCTTTGAGCGAATCCCTCAAAGGGATGCGAGCTCATGGAAGAGGCGACATTGTCGCCTCTTCCATGCGCTCGCATCCCTTTGAGGGATTCGCTCAAAGCCTCACCAGTTAGCCAACTATTTTTTTTTTTGAAAATTTTTAAAATCGAAAATGAGATAATATCATAAAAGTTAAAAGTAAACTGTAAAACTAAAAATTGTTGACAGTAACAGTGATTGCATGCATCAAGGCCTGGCAAACCTTTTTAAATTTTTAACTGTGAAGTGTGAACTGTTTGACACTTGAGTCCTTGATACTTGATAGTGATTGAATGCATCAAGGCAAGGTATTTGAACTGTTTGACAGTGACTGAATGCAGTCACTGTCAAACAGTTCAAATGCCTTGCCTTGATGCATTTGACTGATGCATTCAGGCATCAAGGCAAGTTCAAATGTCTTGCCTTGATGCATTTGAGTCTTTGACTGATGCATTCAGGCATCAAGGCAAGGCATTTGAGTCTTTGACAGATGCATTCAGGCATCAAGGCAAGTTCAAATGTCTTGCCTTGATGCATTTGAGTCTTTGACGGATGCATTCAGGGATCAAGGCAAGGCATTTGAACTGTTTGACAGTGACTGCATTCAGTCACTATCAAACAGTTCAAATGCCTTGCCTGTGCTTCCAAATTTTGTAGAACAAACCACATTTTGATTTCTTAATTGATTATATAAGTCTGATTTTTTTTATACATTGTTTTTGCAGCATCATCATCATAATGAGTTCACATAATAGAAGTGATGATGAACAAAGAATTCAAAGTGAAAATGATTCATCAGATGATCATGATCCTGACTTTCAAATAGGAGGGGAGGCTGTGGGTGAAGTTGAACCACAAGTTCCACAACATGGCTCAGCCTCAAATACTCAAACTACCACAAGTTCCATTGGCACTAGAGATAATAGCTGCCCTTCAAAAATCCTTCAAGAATGGGCCAAGGGCCTCTTTGATCCAAAAAAACCCTTAAAACAATTTGCATCCAAGGTAGCAGCAAAGCCTGGGGCAGTTGGGGGCACTAGATTATGGAAGTATCACATGTGTGAGCTTACATGGTTTGGCAGCATTACAAGAACGAATGCACACTTTCTTCTTATTTGAGGCAAAGGTGTAGATGTATGTAGAGTTGTGGCAGGTAATTTGAAGTACAGGGCTGAAATTTTAAAATTATGGGGTTGTAATGAGGGTGAAGTGCCTGCATCTGCTACATTGCCACATAAGAGTTTGGGCGATCAATTTTCAGCAGTGTCTACTTCTACTTTGCAGAGTCAAAGGCCACCAAATCCATTCAGTTCAAGTGCAACAGAGCCTAGGGGGAAACGTAAGATGACGTCTTCACAACCTTTAACAGATTTATTCAATGTGCAGGCAAAGGATGAGGCAGATGATGCCATTGGCAAATTATTCTTTGCCAATGGCATTCCATTCCATGTGGCTCGCTCTCCTTATTATAAGGAAGCTGTGTCAAAGATAATAAGGGCAGGACAATCATATGTGCCACCAGGGGAGAATAAATTGAGGACAACAATCTTGGATCAAAACTATTCCAAGATTAATATTTTGATGGAGAAGATGAAGAGAACCTGGGTCACAAGTGGATGTAGCATAGTCATGGATGGGTGGATGGACATTAGGCATCGTCCACTCATCAATATCATCGTCACATCTGTAGCGGGCCCTTATTTCCTTAAAGCTATTGATTGTTCAGGGCATAGCAAGGATGCCCATTATCAGTTTCAGATCCTCAAGGATGCTATAGAGGAGGTTGGACCACAAAATGTGGTGCAGGTAGTGATAGATGCGGCCCATGTGTGCAAAGCTGCAGGGAAGTTGATTGATGCAGCCTATAGGCATATTTTCTGGACTCCTTGTTGTGTGCATGCTATGAATAATGCATTTAAGGACATGGGTAAAATCAGCTGGATCAAATCTATTGTCAGCGATGCTAGAGATGTGCAGATGTTTATCTGCAACCATCATCATTCACATGCACTTTTCAGGTCCTTCTCCAAGAAGGAATTCCTAAAGCCTGTAGAGACTCGGTATGCATCATACTTTATTCTCTTGGAGAGGATGCTTGAGTTGCAAGAGGCTTTGCAACTAATGGTAATGACAGCAGAATGGAACAGATGGCCTGAGTCAAAGACACAGCAGGGATTGAGGGTTAAGGAGGTGGTGAAGAATGATGTCTTTTGGGTTGATGCCAAATATGTTGTCTCCATTATTGAGCCAGTCTTCAAAGTTATTAGATTTGGAGATTCTAATGCACCTTCCCTTGGAGAGGTATACGAATGCATTGATTCCATGCTTGATCAAATGAAGGCTAAAGTGCGAGAGAAGGACCCCACAATGCAATTCTACACCGAGCATGTTTATCCAATCATTCAGCATAGATGGGAGAAACTCAACACTCCCTTACACATGGCTGCCTACGCATTGAACCCAAAGTGGTATGTGCCACGTCTTGGTAGAGTGACACCTATAGAGGATTTTGAGGTGAAGGAAGGGTTCATGAAGGCCATTGACAAAATGTATGATCCTATAGAGGCCAGCTTGCTTCGTACTGAGTGGACAAAATTTGCTACTCTTTGGGGATATTCAGAGGCAGCCATATTAGATTTGGAGACTATGTCACAGGAGGACCCCAAGTTGTGGTGGACTATGCATGGGCCTAGATCTTTGATTACTACTCTAGCCATTCGTTTGCTGTCCCAGGTTTCTAGTTCTTCTGCTTCTGAGAGGAACTGGTCCACTTATAACTTCATCCACTCTGTTAAGAGGAACAGGCTCACTTCTAGGAGGGCGGAGAAGCTTGTGGCTGTCCATAGTGCCTTACGTCTCATTGATCGCAGCACAACTACATACAAGGAGAGTCCAGCAGCCAGATGGGATGTAGAGCCAGAAGAGCCAGCACAGATAGATGAGGATGCTACACAGATAGGGCTGGTTGGTATTGGTTTAGATGAGCTTGAGCATTTGGGGTCCTCGTCCGACGGTTCCAGTGATGAGGAGATTGGCATGGAGCTTGGAGTTGGAGATGATTAGATCAATAGAGGCATTAGCCATTAGGCCATTAGCTATTTAGTATTTAGTATTTTGTTTTTGAAGTTTGAAGTTTGAACACTGTTGTGTTGATAACTTGATACTTGATTGTAATTATGAATCATGATCGAAATTTTGAAATTCAATTTATGAATATGAAACAACTAGTTCTCGTTCCAATCACAATGTCTATTAAGTTACAACTTACAAGTATATTTTCATTGTTTCAATGTTCCTTAGGCTTTTACAATTATACATCTTTTTATAACTAATTTTTCAAGTACTATATGTATTTCAGCGCATCGCTCCCCTACCGCCCCCCCGCCGCCGTCCCCAAACTTAGGCCCCTCGCCCCCGCGCCCTCGAAACCCGTCCCCTACCGTTCCCCCGTCCCCGTCCCCGAAACTCGGTGTAACTATGCCTAAAACAGACTTTTGATGGCATTTTTACATGATTTAGCTCAATTTAGGCAGAATGCCAAAAAAATAATTTTGGGTACAACAAAGTACAAACACCAAGTATGCAAACTGGTGAAAGCACTCTACGACCTTAAGCAGGTACCATAGGCTTGGTACATGAAGATTGATCAGTACCTTATTGATCATGGCCTTCAGTGAAGTCCTTCTAACTCTAATCTGTATGTCAATCGAACTAGTGATGATATCTTGTTCCTAGTTGTCTATGTTGATGACTTAATCATTACTGGCAGTTCAGATCATCTGGTTGAGGAGATCAAACATAATCTCAGTCAATCATTTGACATGACAGATTTGGGGCTCCTCCATTATTGCCTCGGTATAGAGGTTTGACAGTCTACTGGCAGTACCTTCATTTCACAGTCGAAGTATGCCAAGAGCTGGTTGGACAAGTTCCAGATGACAGATTGCAAACCTGCATCTACACCTATGGAGAGAGGGCTGAAGTTATCAGCTCAGTTGGATTCACCCATGCAAAACGAATCAAAATTCAGGCAACTTGTGGGCAGCCTCATTTATCTCGCTGCCACTAGACCTGACCTTAGCTTTGCAGTGAGCTACATCTCTCGCTTAAAACTTTTGCTTGATAGCATACATGCTGCGCCTACCTTGCCTGTAGTATTGCTATTATTGTATCTGTTCAAAGAGTAATTGCTGTTATAATAAATTGCTGCGCCTACCTTGCCTTCATGTTATTGTCATAGTGTTTATTCGATCTTAGTTAAATGGGGTTGCTGGTTTGATCGTTATTGCATGCGTGTTGCGTCTATACAATCTACTGTCCCAGTTGCTTACCTTTTTGTTTTGTTTATTATAAGCCTATTCAGAAGAGCAAATAGTTGCGCCTACCTTGCCTTCATGTTGCGAAACTGTACTTAAAGCTTATCGTTTGATGTGTGTGATAGTAGACTCATTCAGCCAAGCAAATAGTTGCGCCTACCTTGCCTTCATGTTGTGAAGCTGTACCAGGTTTACCGTTCATTTGTTTGTTTTAATAAACTTCTTCCCGGATTAGCAAATAGTTGCGCCTACCTTGCCTTCATGTTGTGAGCCCGCACCTGGAGTTTATCGTACAATACATTCCTGCTCCATTTCCTCATGCTCTGTTTCTTGAGGAAATTGGATAGATATTAAAGAAGTTAGCTTAGTTGTAGTTACATGATCTGCGAAACCAGAAAATACTTAGCTGCAACGTTCTAGGTTTTCTTAACCTTGTGCCTCTACCAGCTGAGAACAAAAAGATAGGACATTAGTTTAGTTTTCTATTTCATGCATTCCAGCACAACGAGGGAGCTTCCCCTCCTAATTTGAAGAGCACTCATTACGTAGTGTGCATAGCTGTCCGTACGAACTCACACTCCAGAGGTGTTAGTTCTTACGCCAACAGTTTTCTGGCGCCCACCGTGGGGCACGAGGCAAGAAAACATTCAAGAAAGCTTCACGCTTTATGTCACGGGTATGACCATTTGGCGTCCTACTGCTCCAGTTCAACAACCAGGACTTACTCCGGCTGCCTTACAGCCAAACTTTGTGCTAATTCAAGGCGAGCAGTCAGACATCATCAGTAGCTTGCGAAGTTTTATTTTTGAAAATCATACATCTACCACCCAGTGGAGAAACGCAGCTACTACTTTGGATAAAGAAGAAGAAAAGGCGGATCTTGCAGCAGGTAGACCAGTTTTGCCACCACCCGCGTGGGAATAAAGCAACCTGGCTTACCAGGTTTACTGCAGAAGAAGAGGAGCAATCCTCCTAAAAAGAATCCAGCGCCTAGTAATTCAAAGGGAAAAGCATCTGTTGCGATTCCACATGTAGAGCCAGTCAGAGAAGTTATTCAGACTTCTCCGCAGCTTGAGGTTCAGCCCCGTATGTCGTCACCGACACCATTAGAGCAGCCTCCCATTCCAATTCACATTGATTTGGATGTAGATTCACCTCCTCGCAGCGATTCTTTTATACATTCACATTCATCAGATCCTCCTACGACTAGTACAGGTCTTTCCAGTGGGATTAGTCGGGATTCATCTTGGCTTGAGAGTCAGTTGGGAAGAAAAAGGAGGCAACCATCTTACATACTTGATCATTCAGATTTTGATCATGACCATCAAGATGTGCCTGAAAAGAGGATCAAGAAGCAGATACATATTGGGAGAAGTGCAGATAAGGAATTCATTGTTGAGACTGCTGTACCTCCAGAAGATAAGAGTCTAGACGAGATGGAAGCTCAAGACTTCGAGGTTATCACAGTTCATTTCGGTAAGAGTACTCGTCAGACAGATATTGATCTCCTACAGGTTGCTACAGATAGCGTCAAAGATAGGATGGTGAAAGATGGTGAAGATAAATCAGCTCTCAAGGCTGAAATACAGCAGCTTCGCCAGTACATTTCTAGCCTTGTACACAGGACAGGGGATGTTGTCACCGCGCTTCCACATATGTTAGAACCACCAGCAGAGCAGGGTCAGATTGATCTCTTGGTTGCATATGGTAAGCGATTGGAGGAATGGGAAGAGGAGTTTGTTGCTAGAGGTCGCCTTATACTTACAGAATTGTATCAATTGCGGTATAATGCACGTGAGCTTCGTTTACGACTTCAAGATGAGGAACGTGATTTGGCTATTAGTAAACCCAGGGATGAGATTCTGATTGCCAACTTGGGAATGTCATTTGATTCAGTCACAGAGGCAGAGGATAAAGAAGAGGTCTACATTTGGAGAACACAGTTGATCTTCAAGGCAGAGATAGAAGGAAAGATCGTATCTGAGG
Organism: Sequoiadendron giganteum; assembly: GCA_007115665.2. NCBI lineage: Eukaryota > Viridiplantae > Streptophyta > Pinopsida > Cupressales > Cupressaceae > Sequoiadendron > Sequoiadendron giganteum. The sequence goes on along the minus strand of CM021103.1, from coordinate 388,238,231 downwards.
TGGCTGAGAGCAGAGAGCATGTTACTAGTGCACTCCGCTATATAAGAGACTTTGTGTCTCAATTACCATGTGTATATCAGCGTGTGGGTGGTGACTATGTTGAGCTTGCTGACATCCAGTTAGAGCTCCAAGCACTTATTCACGGTATTTTCAGTGGTGAGACCGTTGGCTGTAAGATGAATCAGCTTACAGCCATGTCAACATTGTTTGATGAGGCAATCAGGAGAAAGGGTGAGTTCCAGTGTCAGATGACTAATGGAGAAGACATGCTGCACAGACATAGGATTCTTCGCCAGAGCTTCAGTTCCCCAGATGGAGATGCAGTCAACGACCTCGTAGATGGGTTAATTTCTCAAGATCAGGGCCAGTAGACTTCAGTTAAAGGCGTCCCACCTTTTTCCAAGATAGACATTAGACACAGGAGTTAAACTCGAGGCTTCTTTCCGAGTTAACTGGTTGTTACACATTGCATGTCTTGTCTGTCTTGGAAATATCTACAAACACTTGGAGTTTAGATTAGATCTTTCAGTCAACTGATGATAGCATTCCAGTTGATTTGCTTTCAATAAGGACGTGCATGTTGCACCTTGTCCATTTAGATTAGATGTTTCAGTTAACTGATGATAGTTTCCCAGTTAACTGTATAGTTTCATTCAATTAGGGTTTAGGAATAAGATCTTGCATGCATTGCAAGACTTTAGTTGACTCAAGGTGATTTTAGGGTTGCCTACACCTTGAAGTCTATAAATAAGAGCTTTAAGCTCATTTGTAATTTAACTTTTGCTTGATAGCATACATGCTGCGCCTACCTTGCCTGTAGTATTGCTATTATTGTATCTGTTCAAAGAGTAATTGCTGTTATAATAAATTGCTGCGCCTACCTTGCCTTCATGTTATTGTCATGGTGTTTATTCGATCTTAGTTAAATGGGGTTGCTGGTTTGATCGTTATTGCATGCGTGTTGCGTCTATACAATCTACTGTCCCAGTTGCTTACCTTTTTGTTTTGTTTATTATAAGCCTATTCAGAAGAGCAAATAGTTGCGCCTACCTTGCCTTCATGTTGCGAAACTGTACTTAAAGCTTATCGTTTGATGTGTGTGATAGTAGACTCATTCAGCCAAGCAAATAGTTGCGCCTACCTTGCCTTCATGTTGTGAAGCTGTACCAGGTTTACCGTTCATTTGTTTGTTTTAATAAACTTCTTCCCGGATTAGCAAATAGTTGCGCCTACCTTGCCTTCATGTTGTGAGCCCGCACCTGAAGTTTATCGTACAATACATTCCTGCTCCATTTCCTCATGCTCTGTTTCTTGAGGAAATTGGATAGATATTAAAGAAGTTAGCTTAGTTGTAGTTACATGATCTGCGAAACCAGAAAATACTTAGCTGCAAAGTTCTAGGTTTTCTTAACCTTGTGCCTCTACCAGCTGAGAACAAAAAGATAGGACATTAGTTTAGTTTTCTATTTCATGCATTCCAGCACAACGAGGGAGCTTCCCCTCCTAATTTGAAGAGCACTCATTACGTAGTGTGCATAGCTGTCCGTACAAACTCACACTCCAGAGGTGTTAGTTCTTACGCCAACATAACTCTAATCTGTATGTCAATCGAACTAGTGATGATATCTTGTTCCTAGTTGTCTATGTTGATGACTTAATCATTACTGGTAGTTCAGATCATCTGGTTGAGGAGATCAAACATAATCTCAGTCAATCATTTGACATGACAGATTTGGGGCTCCTCCATTATTGCCTCGGTATAGAGGTTTGACAGTCTACTGGCAGTACCTTCATTTCACAGTCGAAGTATGCCAAGAGCTGGTTGGACAAGTTCCAGATGACAGATTGCAAACCTGCATCTACACCTATGGAGAGAGGGCTGAAGTTATCAGCTCAGTTGGATTCACCCATGCAAAACGAATCAAAATTCAGGCAACTTGTGGGCAGCCTCATTTATCTCGCTGCCACTAGACCTGACCTTGGCTTTGCAGTGAGCTACATCTCTCGCTTCATTTCAGCCCCTAAAGTTGAACATTGGGTTGCAGCGAAGCGTGTGCTGAGATATGTGAAAGGCACTTCTGACCTTGGCATTTTATATGGAAGGTGCAAAGATCCAAAGCTGATTGGTTATACAGACTCAGATTGGGCGGGTTCTGTTGATGACAAAAAGTCTACTTCAGGGTATGTATTCGGTTTGGGTACAGGTGTAGTTACACAAACCAGCAAGAAGCAACAGGCAATGGCTCTCTCCTCGATCGAAGCAGAATATCGAGGAGCTGTTAAAGCAACTTGTGAGGCAGTTTGGCTTCTAAGGATGCTCATGGACATGCAAATGTCTCAAGCAGGACCTTCCCCCTTATATTGCAACAATCAAGGGGTGCTGAAACTCGCCAAGAATCCAATCTTCCATGAATGGACAAAGCATGTTGATCTTCATCGTCACTTCATTCGCCAACTTGTTGAAGACGAATCCATGCATTGCAGTATGTTTCGACAAAGGATCAAATTGCTGATATTCTCACCAAGTCTTTGAGCCTAGATAAGTTTGTTAGATTTAGGGGGCATCTTGGTGTAGTTGATAGATTAAGCATTAAGGGAGGGTATTAGAACTATAGTTGGTTCATGTTTTAATGCTCATCTCTGTTTGTTTGCTTTTTGTTTCTTTTAGTTCTCCTACAATTAGGTCTCCGTGATTATTGCAACTACTTCATTGTAATGTATTTAGTCATTCTTTTCATGTTAATAGATCTATCCGATTATTTGAAATCAATCGCTCTTGCATCTTGACAATTTTGAGTAAAATAATGCTGAGTTCAAACATAACACTATAGAACAGGTCAAGCACATTAATCCCTGAGAAAAAAACTGACTTTTTTGCCAAAGAAGTTTCAGCAATTATTTTTTTGTAGTGTGTGGTAAATGATTTTTTTTATCTTCCATTCTGCTTAGGGTAAGATAGTTGTATTTGAACTAAATACAGTCATATGGTAAAGTATGTTGAGCTGCAAACAAATCTGACTTTTTTTGGTTTAATTTTTTTCAAAGAAGTTTCAGCATTAATTTCTCTGCAAAAAATACCTTTTTATGTTTTTACTTGGCTCAGGAAGGAATAATTGTCATTTCAAGTAAAAGAGTGCTGAGTTTGAATAAAAAGCCCCCAAATATGTTAAAGGATGTCAAGCTGTGTAAAAATTGATGCTTTTTGAAATTTTGAGTAAAAAATTAGTCTAAAAAATTCTTTGACATTTCTGAGTAAATAATTTTTGCTTTTAAACTAATGCCTTGTTAGTTTGAGAAGGAATGCTTGAAAAGTTGCATTTTGTGGAAAGAAATGAATTTGGCTCAATTATTTTTTCTTTTGAAGTTGATACTTGTACCATAGTGTTATTTTTCTCCCTTTTTTAGTATTTTCAGTGTTTGCTGTGTAATTATCTGTAGAAGCTGTCAGACTAAATGTGGTTAAATACAAACTCTTAGAGCCAAAATTTTCAACTTGGGTAAAATGCCTCTTTTTTAGAAGTGAAGAACAAATTTGAGCAACAAATAAAATGCCTCTTTTTTAGAAGTGAAGAACAAATTTTGAGCAACTTCAAAATTGAGCCAAGTTTGAGAAGGAATGCTTGAAAAGTTGCATTTTGTGGAAAGAAATGAATTTGGCTCAATTATTTTTTCTTTTGAAGTTGATACTTGTACCATAGTGTTATTTTTTTCCCTTTTTTAGTATTTTCAGTGTTTGCTGTGTAATTATCTGTAGAAGCTGTCAGACTAAATGTGGTTAAATACAAACTCTTAGAGCCAAAATTTTCAACTTGGGTAAAATGCCTCTTTTTTAGAAGTGAAGAACAAATTTGAGCAACAAATGCTTTTAGAGGGGCCAAAGATAAAACACTTGTTTGGACAAAGAATTTTAAGACGTAACTTTCTCGAATTTTTTGAACTTGACTAAAGTTAGGGTCTAAGAAATATCGGATGATTTAGCGGTTCATGTTAATAGATATCAGCCATGTTTGCAAAAATACCATCTAGTGATATCAGTTCACCACGTTAGTTCATTAAAAAATAAAAAATTAGGGTGAGTAAAATGCTAGAGTGTTTTTTTTGCCCATTTTATTACTTTTCAGTTTTCACTGTTAATTTTCTGTAAAGGCTTTTAGAGTGCATGAGGCTAAATAAAATATCTTAGAGCTTTTGAAGAGGCCAATGAGAGAACATTTGTATGAATGTAGAATTTTAAGATGTAATTGTCTGGAATGATTTGAACATGAGGAAGGTTAGGGTTAAAGAAATATAGAATTTTTTAGTTGTTTATGTCAAAAGAAATTATCTGTGTTCCTAACATACTTTTGGTTACTTTTTTGGATAATTTTATGGGGATCAATCATGGGGGGCCAACTCAAAGCACTAAGAAAAAATTACATAACTATAAGGGAGACAAACAAAGGCCTACATGAACAATCCACATAGGGGTATAACAGGCAAAGGAAACAGAATACAAACCACAAACAACAAAAACCGCAAGAAACCAAAAAGGAGACAACATCTCAAACTAGTAAATTCATTCAAGGGCCAAAACCCCCAAGCAGCCAACCCTTGAATCTTCATTCACTTCTTCCTTTTGATCAAATGATCAACTGGTTCAGCCATCTACAGCTGCTACCACCATCTTGAGCTTCATGTTTCCATTACTAGCAGGGTTATTGATCCCTTCAAACTTAACTACATGAATAATCTTTGCACATTTTTCAACCCTCACTACCTTCCCCCTAATAGCCTAGAAAGAAGAAACATACTAGATACTTCTAGGATCTCTTTGCTATGGGAAATGGGTAGATGTTTTACCACCATGCATAGGTCTTGGCAAAAGGGCGTGGGTGATGAAACAACCCCATCCTTGGGTAATTAAAATTTTTCCAACTTTTCACTTCAAACATATAAAAGTAACAAGTAACAAAGTCATTACAATAAAATTCTTCCTTTCTTTATTGATAAATGCTTGCAAGTTACAATATATATATTTCCACATGAATTCCATTTTCATTGCAAATATAAAACAGAGTACAAAAGTAAAACAATTACATACATAGCTCGTAAGCTTTTGCACAAATAGTAGTAAGACGGTCCAGGTTCCCTTCCTTTCAAATCTTGGTGTATCTGTCGCCTATTGTGGAGGAGAAACATCACTCAGGTGCTTTTCTGCCAACCACAAACTGTTAATGCGGTCCCCCGCACATCTATCATTCGATAGATGGCCCTCCCTTCGAACGAAGAGATTGGTAAAGTAACTGGCTGCGACAACCCAATTGAGCATAGTGTTGTGTCCTATACATCTAGAACTTGCTATTTCACAATCCCGAACTAGCATGATGGATCACAATGAACTGACAGTGTAGTCTTGACTATCTCACACCTAAGTGGATGTCGTACCTTCCACTACTTTGGCCAAAGTGTTCTCATTCAGTACTTCGAATGAAGATCATCTATCATATACACTATTCAGGGCCGATTTGACTTAAGGCTATCTTACACTATGCATAGGTATCGTCCTTTACTTTTGGATAATCTTTTATCCCAGACTAACCTACAACATTTTTCTAAGAAATTTACACAAGATAGGTATATCTTGTTTCAGATTACCTACCTTTAGACATTCTACTTCAGTAGCTACATAAGGGAGGTATATCCTGTTTCAGACAACCTACCTTCAAACAATCTACTTAATCAGGGACTGGAAAGCAATCAACAAGGGTCCCTCGGTTAACTCCTAACATGAAATCCTTTATCCATGAAGTACATAGCTTTTTCTAGTTAACCTACTAACTTTAAAGGTTTAGACTACCTTGGTACTGGTTCCATCCTCGACCTAGTATTTAATAACTAGTTCCTCTTTTCCTTTATATAAGGAATTCAAGCAATATTCAAGTAAATACAAGTAAATACAATTCAAACATTCCCATTATAACATGGACTATCTATTCTTCCATAACAAGTTATAAATAGGCTTTTCCCCTTATGAACGAGTTTTCCTTTTATAAACAAGTCATTCCCAAGAATTCAAGCTATTCTAATGAAATCAAGCTATTTTAATGAAATCAAACTATTTACTTAAAAACAAGCTTTCTTAATGAAATTAAGTATTTCTTAATAACAAGCTATCCTTTTCACAAACCAGCATTCCTTTCACCTTTCACAAACAAGCTTTCCCTAAGTTATTTCATAACAACAAGCTATTCTATTCCAACAAAATTTCTTCTAGTACTTTCCTATTTTACTTCCTTTCACAAAGCAAATTCTATTTCAAGCAGATCAATTAACATACAAAATTAATCAAAGACATTTCACATGCCTGTTTCTTTGTTGTAAATGATTCCAGTCTGCAGCTACTTCTGTAGTTTCACTCCTCTCAATTCTGGTTTCTATTACTGGTTTTGTATTTTATGCTTGCAGCATATAAATACCAGTCTCTCAGAAATGGTGATGGGATATATGCAAGTTGGCTCTCAACAAATGCTACACAACAATGACAAAGTATGGCTCTCAAGCATATGCTTCTACAGTAATGACAGAGTATGGTTATCCAACAAATGCTTCTACAACAATGTCAAAATATGGCTCTCAAAATGCTTCTATAGCAATGACAAAATATGGTTCTCAAAGGAATTCATTTTTAAGCAAAAACAGATAGGAAATTCGTGTGTATAACAATGAGAGAAACTCCTATATATATAGGTTTCGAATTCTCATGCTTACTACATTTTAGGCATGAGAATTCGACACCTTTCTCATTGAAAATGTCAACTTATGCAGTGGCAGCAATCTAGCAAGGTACTCAGCACATATAGAGATGATTCAACTTGCAACTAGGGAGAACTTTTCAATGTACACATGGTAAAATGCAAATGATAGCCACCTACAGGCGTATCCATCAAAGGCGCCCAAAAATGGCGGATTTTATCACAGGTAAGAAAACGTCAATGAAGAAACGCACCCACCTGGCTTCATTCCGCCCACGCATTTCCAGAATGGAGGATGCAAATCGCGACCTGGTCATTCGCGTGAGTTCTGCAGCCGAGTTTTTCATGCTTCCAAAAATTCATTCTCAAACATTTACAGTTTCGCGTATTTCCCATGGTTCGCGTTTTTCAGCAAACCAAAATATATTTGATAACCTCTTATCACATTTCCAAAGTCTTAAACATATTTATTTTAAATCCTCATGGCATATTCAAACGCATTTTCCAAAAGACTATAGAAGTTGAAATTATTTTCTTACTTAGGGTAAATACATTTTATTTGCCAAATGACTATACAAGTCAAATTTATTTATTTTCCAAGGTAATATTTATTTAAAATATAAATATAAAATGTTATATTTATATTTTGCATTATATTAAATATATATCCTATTATAGTTTTATTTACCGTATTTAAATATATATATATATATCTATATAATATTTAAATATCACTATAGATATATCTATATATTTTATTCTAGGTAAAACTATATTAAATATAATATTAAATATATATATAAACACATTCATTAATTTACATTTTAAATCTATGCAAATTTGTAATTAATTATCCAAATACGTGTATTACGGGCCAGTCAGCATACCCTTAATTCATGTGTTTGTACAAACATGTATATATACGTTTAACTGTAAATTCCAGGCATCAATATAACGTTATAACAACATTATAGATAGTGTGCATATGTTTATAGGTGTGCCAGCCATGTATATGTATCTGTATGTTTGTCATGTCGACACATGTGTATGGCATAATAATTGCCCATCATACATCTGTATCGACATGTCATACATGTTGTTACGTACATATGAGTGGTGCATGTATACGCATATACATCTTATCTATTCCACACTTATCAGTTCACTTTTCACATTCAAGGCTCACAAGACAGTAAGTCAGACAACAAGAAGCACCACTCATAAAGCATAAAGAAGTAATCCAAAACTCCTAAGCCTAAGGATGACTTATCAAGACAACTCTATCTGACTCAGTTCCCAAAACCCTTAGTGAAGTGTGTGTATGCTCAATTTGATTAACTTTATCGGTTACCCGACCAAGCTCCTCTCCCGAGTGATGTCTCCCTTCCGCCTGGAGGAATGGTTCCTGTTCCTGCATCCATTGCCGCAAAACCACGATAGTTACTTGTTCATAACATTTGCAATACTTATACAAACATATCAAGTTTAAAGCAAGATTCATTATCCTGATATTCACATATATGCAGTATTTTACCATGAATTACATCAATTGAAATAACATCAAATGAAACAACGTCAAATGAGCTAACATACATTTGATAACAAGGTGCAAGCATCTCCAGATTTCACATTACATTCATCTCTACCTTTTATATCACTAGAAAATAGTAACCTCATAATTCGGGATGTAACAAGTGAATCCAAACCCAAATTCAATTTCCTCAGCTTTCCAGCCTAGCACACTTTACCATACCATCTTTCAGGTTCGAACCGCCTACCTCCTCCTCAGCATCATCTTTTGCCATCGAGGTATTTTCTAGGAGAACCAACATTTTCAACTAGCCTATAACTTCCTCAAATGAAGCCACCCTTACCAATTTTTCTGAAAAATCTACTATTGTCATTGCCTATATACAAAGTGTGGCATTATTTGCTAGCCTTGCCTCACCAATGATACTCTCAAATATGTTTAACAGGATAAAATTGGGGCAGCAAAATATCTTCCTAGGTCAGTGGTCGGACACTCAGTTGTGACGCAAAGGTTCCCCACTTGTTCTTTTTTTTGCCATTATACCAAGGTCAACCAAAACGCAACACACCAAACTTGCATACAACTCAGATAACTAAAGAGCTATGATAAGGATATCACCTCTATTTGGCCATCATAAAACCCTTACGAGTTGGTTGCCACACAAAGAGAGACAGTGGGCCATGATAAAGAGATTTTGCTCATTGAAACATTAAACAACATGCCATGTATTACATTGATCTTTAGACATGAGCCAACATGGCCACTTAAAACATTGAAAAGACCCTCTATGTTTTGAAGGAAAGGCACTAGGGAAAGGACAAATCATGGGGGTGTCTTCTTTAGGATGATGACATGCATCCCCTCCTAGCATTGGAGATTAGAGCTAATCAGTGACAAAAAGGGTTTTAGCTTAATATCTTTCTTAGCAAGCAAAATCTGCCACCCTTTCCATTTCTTGGAAACAATGGAAGAAACAAATCATTTCAAATCTCTTACAGATGGCAATGGCCTCTTTGAGCAGTTGACGGAGTTTCCAATGTGGACAACTTGCTTTTTGCCTTTTTGTAAACCTTTAATAACAATTATTGGGTTTCCTTACACCAATAATTTATTACAGCCCTATGAATTGGTCAAAGAATGACCTGCTATCAGAGCCTCCCCTTTTGCTTCATTATAGGTCTTTTGGCCCAATAAAAGAGAGCCACCTTTCACAAAATCTCCAGACGAATTGCGAATGGAAAAACCAGCTCCAGCTTGGCATGGGTTGCCTTGAGACACCCCATCAAAATTCAGTTGCCAAAATCCTTTTTGGGGAGGCTCCATTTTATCAATCTACAATTATCCTTTTTTAAGTTTTTAGCTAAAAGCCCAGTAATGGGAAAACACACCATCTGGCTATGTTCGCTCCACTAGTTCACTAAAATCTCCAAAAACTCTAAATCTGAATAAAAGAATTTAACATAGATTGTACGGTTAAAGGGCTACTCAGCTTTTGAACAACATTGAGTTGGATTATGAGTCACGGGCAATTAAAGTGACTGTAGAAATGAAAGATTTTTATATTGTGACGGGCTTCATGAACAATTTTGTGACAAACTTACAACCCGAAAAGTTACATTAAAGTACATGGTGGACCAACATCTATCCTTTTTGTCTGTATATTGGAAAGGAAGCTTCTTTACAGTAGATAGATAGCCCAGAAAATGCCATAAAGGGAATTGCCACCTATGAGGTTCGATGACATCTTTTAAGGGTGGATCTCCTCAACAGACACACAATTTAACTAAAATAAATACAATTGGCTAGATTACTACAGGAAAATGATACAATCCTTATTGAAGGGATTTGCTCTCATGCATCATCATTATTTCATCTTTTTGAAACTTTCTACAGACAATAAATATTTAATTTACTGTTTTCACAACTGTGGCTGGGTCTAAAGGAGAGTATATGACATACGGAGGACTCTAAAAGCTCATGACTTTAACTTAGAGAGCTTGATTTGGAGGCATTTCCAATGTTCCCGAATTTTGAGGCTGTGCAGGGAAGATTCTGGAATACCTGGGGAGACCCTACAAATTTCAGCGGATGCCAGGGGACAGGACTTAGGGAAACTCTTATATATCAAAAGTATCAGTAGGATGTTAAAACTGCGGAATACCCAAATTTACAACTACACAATTTAAACTCCAAGGGGGCAAATCAATAATTTGTTTGTATTTGTAAATTTATTTAATATTATATTCCTTCAAGAATCTGCAGTACAAAAACCTCCTCCTTCAGTAATGCAGACATGCAGTTTATGTCCGTTTCATGTTATGATGTTACATTCAATGAGTCACATGATTCCCAGAAAGTCTTTACATAACAAAAGCCATGAAATAGGGCATAATCAGGATCATTCATGAGCTATGAGCCCTCATCACAGTTCATTATGAGGAATTGTTTGATTTTAATATTTTATCCCTCTGCTGTTCTATTAAATCAGGAGATTCAGATATTATTGCACTTGAAGCATGGATTTTATTCTTGCAAAGAGACATTTTCATGACATATATGAAATTGGCACAGGCAAGGGAGTTCCCTCAACTCTACACGTTCTTGTATTTTCTGTGGAAAATGCAGCAAATCGGGTCATTAACTGAAATAGAACTTTTATTTTCTACATTAGATCCTTGGAAGCCATCTTTAGATGAGCTTTCTGATTTATATTCATTATTATTTTTAATTTTCCAGGATAATTTCTTTCCTTCATGTTTTCCTTGAAATTTTTATGTTGACATGGAGTTTGAGTTTGCATGAATTGTCTTTAATTTGGGTCCTGTCCTTGAAAACCTTAGAAGAGACATAATGCAGGGTAGGCAAGTGTATATCATTTGTAAAGTAAGTGTCATGGCACAACCATGCAGCTAAATATAAATAGTACAATAGACCAACTACAATGCTTTGGAGCCATGTGTGAAGATGAATGCCACCATTTTGCCTCTGAAATCCAGACTTACCAGCAGGAAACAAAATGACAAAGAACCGTTTCAAATCCATAATGACTTTTTCAAAAAACATGTTAACCCAAAGCAGTTTGATGCCAAAATGAAAATGACTGTCCATTTGCAACTGGATCCACAATCAAAGCACTGATAAGCTTCTGTGTGAGTCATAGGAAGTAGTACCGTCATGTTCTTGTACTCAAATAGAAGACTTTTAATGGACTACCTTTTTGGCATTGCATTGATAGGCTTTGTGTGTATCTCCTTGACCTAGCTTTACAGCTGTTTTCTATACAATCTTAGTGCCCAATTTTTCTTTTGCTTTAGGTTCAAGATTTGGTGCATGAATTCCGTATCACCCTCATTAGTTTTTTCTCCTTTATGAAAGTGTTTTGGGGAATTTCCTCGTCTCAAGTGACTCACTGAGTCCCTTTGCAAGCATCACTTGAAAAATTCTAAATGAGTTTTTGTTGTTCAGATCCTTCTCTTTATTACCCCTGCATCTGAAGTCTGTGTTTGTCCATTGTTACCATTACCATCTTAGGAGAGACATGGTAGAATAGACCATATTGTTGCACATAAAATGAATGACATGGTACAATCTATACCATAGAAGCATAAATCTGCAAAAAATCTTGATTAATCGCGATTTTTAAAAAATTGGCAGGCTGGATGATTTTTTCCCATTTAAAACTGCAAAATTGTCCAAACAAACGTGTTTAAAACCTGCAAAAAAACATGAATAAAATTGTGCTGATTTTCACACAAAAAAAAACCATGAGACCATAGCTTGTTCGAAAGTACCCGTTTTAGGCTTTTAGCCATAGCAGCAAGGCAGTGAACTGTTTGATAAAATGCTTTGGTAGACATGTATGAAAAATGTGGTAGCATAGACAAGGCAGTGGACTGTTTGAAAAAATGCCTCAAAGAAATGTGGTCTCATGGAATACCATGACAAGCAAATGCAATTGGCAGCTGCTCCTAGTTATTAGTTATGCAATGTAAAATAATTGCATAACTGCTGAGGTTGACTTTGTAAAAAACTATATTGTAATTGAAATTTTGTCATCTATCAACATCTAGTTATTAGTTATGCAATGTGAAGTAATGCTTTGAGTTTGAAAGATGTGCAATGCAATGAATGTAATCAGTGATAGGAATATAAACTACAAAAATCTATTTTCTACAATTCATTAGTTAAACTCTTTATTTTATTTGCTCTCTATATCTCTATGCTATGGAAATGCTTTTCAATTTAAAAAAAAATATTTTTAAAAAATCTTACACTTTTGGTTTGCCAATTTTTTCCTGCTATGATCTATACAGCTAAATGTAAATAGCACAATATACCAACTGCACAACTTTGGAGCCATGCTTGAAGATGAATGCGCCTGTGAAATCCAGGTATTTCTAACAGTAAACTGAATGACAAAGAACCATTTAAAAATCATCTCGACCCTTTTAAAAAAAATGTTAATCTAAAGCAGACTGATGCAAAATAGAAAACTGAAGACAACTGTTGATTTGCAACTGAACCACAAATAAAATGAAAAAATTGTTATTGGCCTCTGAAAATTCTACAACTGCATAAACAGATGAGTCAAGTTTTACTACATAGGAAGTAGTATCTTCATCTTCCTATACTTGGATAGAACACCTTGAATAGACCGATCGATACACTTGGTGTGCATCCAGCTTTGACTTAACTTTACAGCTCTATCTCATACAATTGTAGCATTTGATTCTTCTCTTGCTTTATGGCATTATGCTATAGATTTCATCGTCGAATTCCCTATCACACTTATTAGTTTGATCTCCTTTCTGAGGATTTTCCTATTGTTTGAAGCATAGTTTTACTACTCACTGGGCACTTGGCAGATTTTTTTGGTGCTGAGTTTTTTGATTTTTCAGATAAACTCGTGGCTCACCATCACTGTGTTTTTTCCGATTTTTTTTTCAGAGCTTCCACCAGGTTGCAGCCGAATACTTGGCAAATCTGTATGTCATAGCAGCAAATATATTTTGGGGGAAAAATTGGAAAACTAAAAGTATAAGATTTTTTGAAAAAAAAAAACAGGATTTAAATGGGAAAGAATTGGGAAAAAAACAGATTTAAAAAATTGTTGAAAAAGAGACAAAAACTACTTGTTTTTGAAATTTAAAGGCAGTTCTAAAGCATAGAGATATAGAGAGCAAATACAATAGAGTTTAGCCCATGAATTGTCTAAAATAGAGAGTTTAGCCCATGAACTGTCCAAATGAAAAGTTTGTCTAAAATAGCAGAATTCAGTGTAGCATGTAAGCTTTGCTAGGAAATGAGACAAAAACTACTTGTTTTTGAAATTTAAAGGTAGTTCTATAGCATAGAGATATAGAGAGGAAATACAATAGAGTTTAGCCCATGAATTGTCTAAAATAGAGAGTTTAGCCCATGAATTGTCTAAAATAGAGAGTTTAGCCCATGAACTGTCCAAATGAAAAGTTTGTCTAAAATAGCAGAATTCAGTGTAGCATGTAAGCTTTGCTAGGAAATGATTCTTTGGTAAGTTCTGTATGAAGTTGATAGAGTTATTGCTAAGTTAACAATAAAACATTTCACTTAATGATATGTGAGAGAACCTCAAGTCTTGTTGTCTGATGTGAGTGGATGGTAAAATGCTACTAACACTACATTCCAAATTATTATTAATATCAAAAGAATGTTTAATCATATACACTGCACTGTCATAACAAACTCTGAAACCTTCAAAAACTTAGTAAGACCTCAAAACAACTGCAATGGACATGTTTGCATCCCAGAAGGATAAAAGAAAAAAGCATTTTATTACTAAGAAATTTTCAAGTAGGAAAATTCAAAGAATATATCATCCAAATAAAAATCTAATCAATCAATAAAAGAGAAACCATTTCTCATAACAAGTAGAGTCAAATGGGCATGAATTATGCATTTTCAAAGATTCAAGATACAAAACCAAGTCACATTCAAAAGCTTCGCTATTAAACCAAACCTTTAAATTTAGTCAAAGTACCGACTCATATAAAGTAGAAATAGAAGATAGACACAAAACAAATTTTATGATAGATATGCTTAATATCAAAACAAGCATACAAAATCACAATGACCAAGATTTTGATGTCACAAAGATTGGACATCTTGTTACTAAGAATTTTTCAAGTAGGAAACTTCAAAGAATATATCATCCAAATAAAAATCTAATCAATCAATAAAAGAGAAACCAGTTCTCATAACAAGTAGAGTCAAATGGGCATGAATTATGCATTTTGAAAGATTCAAGATACAAAACCAAGTCGCATTCAAAAGCTTCACTATTAAACCAAACCTTTAAATTTAGTCAAAGTACCGACTCATATAAAGTAGAAATAGAAGATAGACACAAAACAAATTTTATGATAGATATGCATGATATCAAAACAAGCATACAAAATCACAATGACCAAGATTTTGATGTCACAAAGATTGGACATCTTGGTGCAATACTGGGTTAAATATAAACATCAGGTTGATGTTTTTATGCAGCCTTTTTTTTTTGGCTACGTAAGAGAGTAGATGCAACCAAGGGTTTCTGTACAACTTGAGAGAAGGATAAAATGTTATGAAGACAAAGATGACCTACACATAACATTATCTTTTCACTTCTAGTAATGAGACTATGTTAAAAAATGAAACTCATTGTCATATTCATCATGCAAAGGAATGATATGATAGAGAGCCTAAATTAGCATCAAATTCAAGCCATTTAGCCTGGATTTCTTTCTAGAGAACTAATTTACAAGGCTACCACTTTAGAAAAAGATAGACCATCAAATGTTGTTTGGACCAAATAACCAACCAATCTTCACAATAATAATTTAGTTGTGCATAAAATCAAGATAAGAAGTAGACTCAAAATTAAACCATGATAAAGTAGTCATAAAATATGAAGTAGACATAACTGTTGGTTTTAGGATCAGAAATGTAATAAGCAGAAAATGCAACACATGAAACAATGAACACGGTGATTACCTTGGGAAAACCCTCCTACTCGAGGGAGAAAAACCCAGCAATAAATTCTCTTTATAAATCAGAATAATATGTGCAGAAATAGCACACAAGATTAGGCCCTAGAAGAGGCGAATTTCATACAATAGATCTGCTCTTAAATATAGTGTGAATTCCTTAGATACAAAATATTTGCTATTCTCCTTGAAGTAGATCTGCTCCTCTTGACTGCAAATCTGCTGCTGAAGGAATTCGAATTGGAGTTGAGATGAATTGAATAAATGAGAGGACTCTATCCTCTTTATATACCAAGCTAGGCACCCTCCTTTCTAGGGCCGACCTAGAAATAAATATAATTTTGTTTATGAAACAAGAGGCCGACCTGCCTTGATTACATTTTATTTAAGAAAATAGCTCCCGAAGCTACAAAACACTAACAATAACTAGCTAAAATATAACCTCAAAATATAGACTATTCACCTGTCATAACAGTAAAATACTATCTCTTTGGATGGAAGCCCCACCAAAATAAAATAGATTTAATGTTTTTATCTTGTTGATTTAAATTGAAAGATCCTTGTGATGTGCACATTGAAAATTTTATTTAACATTTGATGTAGATAAGAAGTAGACACAAAATTGAACCATGTGTGACAAGTGAAAACCTATTGATGGTATTGACAAAAATCCTAGCATCTGAATATAGATAAAATATAACCTCGGAAGATAGACCATTCACCTACCATAATAGTAAAATACTCTCTTTGAATGGAAACCCCACTAAAATAAAATAGATTTAACGTTTTTTATCTTGTTAATTTCAATTGAAAAATCCTTGTGATGTGCATATTGAAAATTTTATTTAACAAATTATTCATCTATTTGTATGTGCTGGTTAAATTTTGTGTGAGCACATTTATATGGCGTGAAGTTATAGAATGTATTTACAACAATGTTGCAGCAAAAAATTGCCCACCTTTGACTCAAATGCACTGCCTCCTGACTCCATGCAATTTTGCAACTAGTTGTGCCTTCTATGCATGTCCCAACGAGCTCTGTAGTTGTGACCTAAAAATATCATGCGATTGCATTATTCATAAAATATGTCACCATTTTGCAGGTTTTGAGGGTTTCACAGGTTGGTGGGAGATTGATTAAGATTTCAAAAGCGATTTAAATGCAATTTTTATGTGATTTAAATGCAAACAAATTGTTGAAAATTGTAGTCTGCAGTTTTTTAAACGACAGGATTGTTTGGGGGAAAAAATTGTCGGTGGGACCGATTTGCAAAAAATCGGGCATAATCGGATTTTTTTGGAGATTTTTGTGTTTGTGTAGGATATACTTCACCTCTCTAAAGAATAGAGTTTGGATGCATAAAAAACATGGAAAAAGAATTCAATTTTCACACTTAGAAAACATGGTTTTTTTTCATTTTAAAAGAAATAAAAATGGCATGTGCCATAATATCTATGTGGTCTTGAAAGCCTCATTTGGGCTTGGTGGTGGTGGTGCTGCCCTTAGACCCTGCAAAGGGTGTTGCTGGGTGCTGCTCCCAAATTCCCACTAGAGTCATTTGATACATTTTGTAACTGTATTTTGCATAAAATTTTTATTTTTAAAAGAAATTTAAATAATGATGGGGGTGCTGCCCTTAGGCCCTCGTGAGGGATGTTGCCCCTAGACCTCAGCTAGGGGTGCCGCTCCTAAATTCCCACAAGAGTTATTTGATACATTTTGTAATTGTATTTTGTATAAACTTTATATTTTTTAATAGAAATTTAAGTATCTTTTAAGTTATTGAGTTGTACCGAGTCAGAATGTTTTTTGTTTGCCAAGTCTAAGTAGCCCACATATGACCTTTGTAAGAATCAGATGCAATATCCCTTAATGTAAGCAAAAAGCATCTCAACGAATGGCTGTTATTTCGATCCTTCTCTCCATTTCTCTTGTAATGTTTATGTTTGTCCTGTTACATCCCAAATTGTGAGGTTACTATTTACTATTAATATATAGGGTAAATATGAATGTAATGTGAAATCTGGAGATGCTTGTACCTTGTTATCAATGTGTATGTTATCTCATTTGACGTTGTTTCATTTGATGATGTTATTCATGGTAAAATATTGCATATATGAATAGATGGTTATTGAAGTATAGTTATTCTAACTTTAAAGATGTTTATATATATGATGCTTATTGTTGTGAACAAAGGACTGCTAAGGTATGTGCTAGTGGTTGCAGGAAAACGTTCAATCTCCAGGGGGAGGGGAAGTATCACTCGGGAGAGGAGCTTGGTCAATTGACCGGTAATGTGAGCATACACACCCTAGATTGAGTAAACCAAGTCAGATAAGTTGGTTTTGATAAGTCATCCATAGGCTTTAGGAGTCTGGTTTACTTCTTTGTGCTTTGTGAGTGATGTTTATTTGTTTATCAGACTTACTATATTATGATCATTGTGTGGAAAATGTGAGTAATATATGTGTATAGGTTGAATGGGTATGTATACACATGTATACATTATGTACACGTATCTATATGTATAAACATATCGATACAAGCGTATGATAGGCAAATGGATATGCTCATACGTATGTGTCGACATGGTACACATACACATATGTATACACAGGGGTATGTATAGTAAAACACATGTATATACATACACACGCTACCTATTATCTGTGGATATAAATAATATTGTGATATTGTTGCCTGGTAATTTAAATGTATATGTATGTATATATGCATAGTTGAAAAACTCGCCAAGCCCGAAAAATACAGTACAAAAAAAACTCGGCAACTTAAAAAATTGCTTAAGCTTCATTAAAAACACATTTTTTTGCAAAATTCAATGATAAGATGCATCCAATGAGTCAATAAAATGAGTACATAGAAGAAACAAAGCTGAGTCTGGTTATATTTGATTGATTTGAAAGAAAATTAGATACAAAATCGCATGCCCATGTGGAACGCTCAATATGCTGATACTGATAGTTTGAAACAAAATGAAAATAGCAAATTGTTTTGTAAAATTGAAAGTAAATACAACATTAATATATTTCAGCTTTTACAAATTCACATCTTCCTCTTCCCATGTCTAGTACTTCTTAGTACTACGGGAGAGGGTGTAGTCGTGGCCCGACTTGTAGGCATCTGTTGTGGCTGCTCAATCTCCATCCTGGATGTAGATCCTACTACTGGTGGCTCTGGCACTGCCAATGACTCCTCCTCAAGATCATCCTCAATGTCATCCAATGAGAGTGCAAATCCACCCCCCCCTCCATTGCCTGTCGCTCAAAGTCATAGATCTCATTCTCGGAAAACAATGGAGGTTGCTCATCTCGCCCTATCCAATCATTGTATGGATCTATCTCATCCAAATCAATTGGATCATCTGATATTTCCTTAACCTGTTTTTTTGCGCAGCCGAAGATTATATTGCATGTATACAAGGTCATTCATGCGTTTTTGAGCTAGTTTGTTCCTTTTCTTTGTGTGGATGGCCTCAAACAAGCTCCAATTGCGCTCACAATTGGACGAACTACAAGGCTGCGATAAGACACGAAGGGCAAATTGTTGGAAATGTGGGGTATTTCCACCCCAATTTGAACACCAAACATCTACAAAAAACAAATTAAGAGTTAGAAAAGAACTTAGAAACTTAGAAAGGAAAGTCAAAACTCAAAAGTTGAAAACATATTTTATCAAATTATCAATATTTGTAACTTGTAAATTTCAAATTTTATACCTGGTGGTTGACTGTGTATTGTCTTCTTTGCTAGCTCTAAAGAGAAGAGTGCACCCCTTTTTTCTCTATAACTTTGGATTTCATTAACAACGAGTTCTCCCTCCTCAAGTGTAGCAACCCCCAAACTGGGTAAACAAAAAATTTTCTACTTTCACTAATAAGATACAAGGAAATACATTTATAATGACAAAGTAAATAAACTTTTCTTTTCATTCTAATTGAACATTTCATCATAAAAAAATAAATGACACAATACATCATTGTTCTATTTTCCAAGTAAATAACAGAGTACGCTTTCATGATTACTTTTCTAAACAAAAAGCAAGGATAGAATCTTACAAGTTTCAAACATAGCTCGGAAGCTTTTGAGCAAATAGGAATAAGACTATCCAGGATCTTCCCTTTCAAACCTTGGTTCATCAGAAGTCTAGGGTGGAGGAGAAACATCACTCAGGTGCTTTTCCACCAACCACGGACTTATATTGTGGTCCCCCGCACGTTTACTCTTAAGTAGACGACCCTCCCTTCTACGAAGAGATTGGTTGGGTAACCGATTCTGTATGACCAATTGAGCATAGTGTGTAATCCTACATAACTAAATCCTTGTGCCCTCACAATCTCAATCTAGCATGTAACCTGGACTACTGTGAACTGATAGTGTAATTCGTCTCACAATCTAAGTGGACGTTAGGTATACTACACTACTTTGGCCAAAGCATTTCGGCAGTACTTAAACTGACGGTCATCTATCACTTGCACTAAGTCAGGTTTAGTTTGACTTAAGGCTGCCTTATTCTACGCGTAGGTTGAGTCCTTTCCGTGGGTAGTCAATCACCCTAGACTTCCTACTTCAACTACTTAAATAGGAAATGGAATACAGTCAACAAGGGGTCCCTCTGGTACCTCCTAATATGGAAATCTTTATCCATGGAGTACATAGCTTTCTCTAGTTAACCTATTTAACTCTAAAGCTTTAGACTACCTTGGTACTGAATCCACCCTCGTCCTAGTATTAAATAACTAGTCCCTTTTTCCTTTATTTAAGGAGTTCAAGCAGTATTCAAGTAATACAAATCATAATATACTTCTATTAAAAAGTAATCAAACATTTCCCTTTTATGCTATTCCTTTTATAAGCTTTCCTATGAAATTAAACTATTTCATTTCAACAAGCTTTCCCCTATGAATTTAAGCTATTTCCAATTCAACAAGCTCTTAAGCTATTCCTAACATAACATGCTTTCACTATGAAACAAGTTATTCCTTAATTCCATAAGCCTTTTCTAATGAAATTAAGCTATTTTATTCCAACATCATTCCTTAGAAAACAGAGACCTTCTAACATTTTCCTTTCCTATTTCATAACATAATGCAAAGCATAATCACAGC
Organism: Sequoiadendron giganteum; assembly: GCA_007115665.2. Classification (NCBI taxonomy): domain Eukaryota; kingdom Viridiplantae; phylum Streptophyta; class Pinopsida; order Cupressales; family Cupressaceae; genus Sequoiadendron; species Sequoiadendron giganteum. Next base: position 388,217,839 of record CM021103.1, on the reverse strand, counting down.
AAACAAATAAACTCATTTTTAATTCAAATGATAGAAATTCTAAAAAGACATTTCTCATGCCTGATTCCCTTGCTGCAAAATGAGTTCGATCAGTAGCTTCTGCTCTTCCTCCACAGTCCTTCACAGTCTTTACCAGATACTTCTCACAACATGAACAAAGTATAACTCTTAGGTAAATGCAATACAGCAATGAGGGAATGTAGCTCTCAACAATACAGTCACAGCAAGATAATATATGGCTCTCAATAATGCAATCACAACAAGATAGTATATGGCTCTCACAACACTAAACAGCAATGAGGGGTTAAGGCTCACAACAAATGCAAACAGTAATGGTGAAAATATGGCTCTCTAAACAGAAATTCGCAACTAGCAGGAGTAGATAGCAACTAGCGTAAATTGCAAAATGTAGCTAAGGTAAAATGTAGTTCTTCTTAAGCAAATTCGGAATTACAAAAGGTGTGTTAATTCGGAATTACAAAAGGTGTGTTTTGCCAAATGAATTGGGCAGCTATTTATAGAGCCCCCAGCCAAACAATTCCCACATATGCTGGCATGTAAATTAACAGAACTTACCATTTGAATAAATCAAACTGAAATGTGGCGAAATTCTGTTACTTACTCAGCCCTTGAGAAGTGATTCGACTTCCAGCAATGCAAAAGACTGTTTCAAACTTTATTTGATGAGAAATGCCGATTCGACACCTACAGGCAGAATTCCAAAAGAATGGTGGATAAAACTACAGTCGAAAATGTCAAGGTTAAACTCGCAGCCATCTAGCCTCATTCCGCCCACGCCTTCCAGAATGGTGGCACTTAGCCTTTGCGACCAGGTCCAAGGCGTGAGAGCTAGGCGCGGATTCTTCCTTGTCCATTTTCATTACTTTCAGCTTCCACAGTGTTGTGACCTTTTCACACATCACCCCATGCCAGATGGGGACCCCCTATTTTTGCTCCATTTTGGTCTTTTGGCTTTGGTTTTGAGACTCTCCCTCTCTCTCTTATTTCTCTGTTCTTTTGGGGATGTTTCTGTATTTGACCTAATTGGAAATTTTGGCTGTCCGTAAAATTAGGGTTTTGTTCTTCAGGATAGTTTGAAGTTGAATTGAGTTGGCTAATTGACGTTTGAGCTTAACACAACAATCACAAGGCTTCCAGCAAGGCCCCACTGAAATTTTATTGAATTCTGACCACTTACTATTTATAGTAAGTACTCAATCTGGGATCACTTCATCAGGATTCTGGAATTCTGTCAGCTTCATCACATTCAGAACACATCAAGCTACTCACACACAAAATTTGATCAGAATCAGACCACTTGCTAATTTTAGCAGCTCAGGCTTCAAGAGCCATTTTTAGGGTTCAAACATGTGATTTTTCAATGCATGTCCGGAGATTACTTCTGGGTTTCTCGAGACCTTCGCAACGATGTAACATGCAAACTGAGATGATCACTTTCAGAGTTCAACCTTCGGAGGCTATTTTTAGGGTTTGCATGCAGAGTTCTTTAACGCATGTTCGGATATTCCATGTGGGTTTTGCGAGAGCTTCGCAGTGGTGTGACATGCAAACATAATGGATCAGTTTTCAAGGACTTACTATTTTTAGCCAGTGCCCGCATGTCGACCAGTTTTTTGGGTTTTTCTGGGTTTTTTGAGATCCCACGGGCAATGTGACATGCAAACTCATCCAACATCAAATGTGCCACTTTCCGGACACTTACTATTTTTAGCAGGTTCACTCCAACAGCTCCCCGACACTTCAGTTTCATGAGCAGAGCAACAGGCGACAAAAATCAAGTCAAACTAAGGTCATTTGAGCCACATGCAAGTCAGATTAGGGTTTCCATCTTCGATGCTTAAAAAGTAGGGTAAAAAGCTAGAATTTCGAAAAACGAAGATATCCCACTGCAATCAACATCCTCCAGGCTATCTACTGGTAAAATTTGGGCTCAATCTGAGCACTTACTATTTATAGTAAGTTGTCTTCGGAACATGGCTATAAATAGCAGGTCAGCACGAGGGGTAGATGTAAACAGGTTCACCAAGCAATGAGGATCATGCCTAGCAAATTTCAGGTCAATCAGAGCTGCAGAGGTCTATGAATTTTAGGGTTTGCTAAAAATAGCATGGGAGCTAAAAATAGCGGATAAGCTCGGGCAACAAGTATAAATTGGGTAGCAAGGCCGCAAGAAGCATATCATGTCGACTCTAGGTTCAGAACAGGTGAAAAGCCATGAAGAGGCACATACCTCTAGAATTTACTAAAAATAGAATGTGAAGGCAGGCTAAAGAGGTCAAAATATTCTAAGTATGAAACAGAAGTAGCCACCCCTAAATGCGCCCTCAAGAAAGGATATCAAGCAAGAAAATATCTAAGGCATGTCAAATTCCTGGAGAACCCCCCCTAAATGCGCCCTGTCTTGAGGAGATGGTGATGAAAATTCTAAGGGATTGAAAACTGGAAGTTGACCCTCTCAAATGCGCCCAAGGTAAGCATGAGTCTTAGAAAATTTTCTAAGTCTTGAAGAATGGAAGTGCATGGGTCAAAAGGCGCCCAAGATGAGAAGCAAGAAGTTTGAAAAAGTTTCTAAGTTTAAAATGGAAGCTTGACCCTCCAAATGCGCCCAAGGTTGAATGCGCCCACCATGAAGAATTCAAGGAAAATATTCTAAGGCACAAAGTGAAAGTAGCCTATCTAAAATGCGCCCAAGGCAAGACAAGGCAGCTTGCTGGTTGAAACTATTCTAAGGCATTAAAATGAAAGCTTCTACCCTCAAATGCGCCCATGATGAAAGAATGCCTTGGGAAATCTTCTAAGTAAGTGAAATAGAAGCACATGGCCTCAAATGCGCCCTTGGCAAGCAGGAGGAATGTAAACTTTCTAAGTGTCAAAAACAAAAGTCAATGGGCTGAAATGCGCCCTTGGGGAAAGAAGAGATGAAAAGGTTTCTAAGTATGGCGAAATAAAAGCTCTACCTCCCAAATGCGCCCAAGTTGAAGTGGCCAAGAGAAGTGATTTGTCTAAGTCAAAAATCAATGCTTCCCCCTCTCATTTGCGCCCTTAGATAAGAGTAGCACATGTAATATGCGCCCAAGGTAAATGGGGAGTCAAGAAAAGGTCTAAGGCGTGAAAAGTTTTCAAGGCATGGAAACTAAAGGTTGGCCATGTGAAATGCGCCCAGCTTGTGTGTGACTTATAATATTTTCTAAGGCAAGTAAATGGAAGCTCCTCCATCAAAATGCGCCCAGCTATCAAGGATGTGGTGATAAAAAAAATTGTCTTAAGGCATGGAGTTTCTCTCCCTCATCTCCAAATGCGCCCAGCAAGAGAAGGTTCCCTCACCACATGCTATATGCGCCCAAGCTTGAAAGTTGTAACGACCCCAAAACCGGGTAAACAAAAATTTTCTACTTTCACTAATAAGATACAAGGAAATACAATTAAATGACAAAGTAAATAACTTTTCTTTTCATTCTAATTGAACATTTCATCATAAAGAAATAAATGACACAATTTATCATTGTTCTATTTTCCAAGTAAATAATAGAGTACGCTTTCATCATTACTTTTCTTTCAATTAAAAAGCAAGGTAAGAATCTTACAAGTTTCAAACATAGCTCGGAAGCTTTTGAGCAAATAGGAATAAGACTGTCTAGGATCTTCCCTTTCAAACTTTGGTTCATCAGAAGTCTAAGGTGGAGGGGAAACATCACTCAGGTGCTTTTCCACCAACCACGGACTTATATTGCGGTCCCCCGCACGTTTACTGTTAAGTAGACGGCCCTCCCTTCTTCGAGGAGATTGGTTGGGTAACCGGTTCTGTATGACCAACTGAGCATAGTGTGTAATCCTACATAACTAAATCCTTGTGTCCTCACAATCTCAATCTAGCATGTAACCTGGATTACTGTGAACTGACAGTGTAATTCGTCTCACAGTCTAAGTGGACGTTAGGTATACTACACTACTTTGGCCAAAGCATTTCGGCAGTACTTATACTGACGGTCATCTATCACTTGCACTAAGTCAGGTTCAGTTTGACTTAAGGCTGCCTTATCCTACGCGTAGGTTGAGTCCTTTCCGTGGGTAGTCAATCACCCTAGACTTCCTACTTCAACTACTTAAACAGGAAATGGAGTACAGTCAACAAGGGGTCCCTCTGGTACTTCCTAACATGGAAATCTTTATCCATGGAGTACATAGCTTTCTCTAGTTAACCTATTTAACTCTAAAGCTTTAGACTACCTTGGTACTGAATCCACCCTCGTCCTAGAATTAATAACTAGTCCCTTTCCTTTATTTAAGGAGTTCAAGCAGTATTCAAGCAATACAAAACATAAGGTACTTTTACTAAGAAGTAATCAAACATTTCCCTTTTTAATGTTATTCCTTTTCGAATTCTGCTATGAATTCAAACTATTCATTTCAACAAGCTTTTAAGCTATTTCCAATTCAACAAGCTATTAAGCTATTTCTTAATTCAAAAAGCTTTTCTAAAGAATTTAAACTATTCCCAATTCAACAAGCTCTTTAAGCTATTACTTAATTCAATAAGCTTTTCTAAGGAAATTTAACTATTCCTAATTCAGCAATTCCATAGAAACATAGAGGTTTCCTATTATTTTTCCTTTGAAACTACAGCATAATGCAAGGCATAATCAAGTAAACTAATAACACATTTTAAAATCAATGACAGAAATTCTACAAAGATATTTCTCATGCCTGATTTCCTTTTGCGTATGAGCTCGATCGGTAGCTTCAGTTCTTGCTCCACCGTCCTTCGCAGCCTTCTCTCAGCTTGAACAAATACTACTTTCAGGTAAATGCAATTTGGTATGAGGAAAAGTTGCTCTCAGCAATACAGTCTCAAATTGCAAATGGCTTTCACAAAATGGTAATGGCTTTCACAATCTATCTCACAATCTAATTGCAATGATGGTTTGCAAGTTACTGTAAATGCAACAGCAGTGTAGGTGAATAAAGCTCTCAACAAGAGGGAATTTTAACACACAAAAATACCACAGCACTGAAATTCGTGATTCCAATGCAAAGGAGAGTGAGTGAATGAGTGTTTTCAACAATGAGAGTGAACCTATTTATAGGTTTCGAATTCTCATGCTTACTACTTTGTAGGCATGAGAATTCGACACCTCTTCCTTTGAAAATGTCAAAATTTGTTGTGGCAATCGAATAACCAGACACGCAGCAAAAGAGTTGATGATTCAACATATTTCCCAGGAATGTTTCAACTTATCACTTCTGAATTTCGTGAAGCAACCACGTATAGGTTAAAACATTATTCATGCCTTCAAAAATGGCGGACTGCAGCACAAATGGCGTTTTTAGTTTCAGTTTGAAAACGTAAAGGGTTTTTCGCAGTTGTTTCTTTCTTTCTTTCACACACGCGTCCACAATGGTGGCGCCTTAACATTTGCGACCAAGTCTCTCAAGTGCGAGCTAGGCGCGGATCTGCAAATGCTGCCATTTCTCCCCATTTTCAGCTTAACACAGTCGCGCGATTTCTTCACGGGAAGAAATCCATGATTTTTAAATATTTCATTTTAAGTCTTTCAATAGTCCATAGTTTTAAAACATTACATTTCCTTCATTAATTTTTCATGCATTTTCAATGGTCTAGTAAATTTCGAAATTCCTTTCCTTTATTTAATACTTTCTAAAGTTTGAATATTTCGAAATTCCTTTATATGGTAATGAAAAATAATTACCAAAGACTTATACGTCTATTTCAAATCTTTCCAAGGGTTTAGTCATTTTAATATTCTCATTAAAATGTTATTAATACATTTTGTATTATATTCAATATAACATTATTATAGTTTTTAATTTACCTTTATTTAAATATATAAATATATCTATATAATATTTCAATATTACATTTAGATATATTAATATATTATATTATCGGTAAGACTATAATAATATTGATATTAAATATATTAATAAACTTACCCAGTTTACACTTAAATATATCTATACATGTTTATTTTCAAATCTTCAATTACGTGTATTATAGGTCAGTCAGAGCACCTTTTAATAGACGCAATTGCACAAACACGTATATATACATTTAACTGTAAATTCCAGGCATTAGTAACATATCGGTTCACATTTCACATTCAAGGTTCTCAGAACAGTAAGTTAGTCAATCAAGGAACACCACTCATAAAGCATAAAGAAGTAATTAGAAACTCCTAAGCCTAAGGATGACTTATCATGACAACTCAATCTGACTCAGTTCCCAAAACCCTCAGTGAAGTGTGTGTATGCTCATATGATCAACTTTACCGGTTAGCCGACCAAGTTCCTCTCCCGAGTGATGTTTCCCCTCTACCTGGAGGAATAGTTCCTGTTCTTGCATCCATGGCACAAAACCACGGCAGTCGATTGCTCACAATATTTTCAATATATAAATCAAATATATAAAACAAGACTAATTACTTTCCTCTATGCATTGCTTATCCAAGAGTAACATCAATCAAGAATACAGAATGAGCCAAACATAACATGTAAACAGATTCTCATATTGATAACAAGGTTCAATCACATTTTATTCATTCAAAACCTTCCTTACAATCAGAATGCTCTAAGCATTACTAGAATAGTAACTATACAAATTCCGTGGTGTAACAAAACTGGAAGTGGCATGTATGAAATGCGCCCAAGGTAAAGGGCTTGAGCATGAGAAATATTCTAAGTAAGAAGGTTCCTCTTCCCTATGTAAAATGCGCCCAAGGCTGCAAAGATATTAAAAAGTTTCTAAGGCATTTTACAAGGTGAAATTAGAAAATTCGCCTAAGGAAGAGATGATATTAAATTTTCCAAGTACAAGGTGAATTGGGCCCATAAGCAGGAAGAGAATTTCTTCAAGAAATAAGGAATGTGCCAAGGCATAAAAAAAATGAAGACAGCAGGTGTGGAATACGTCCAGAATGAAATGGAATCAACCTTAGCAAATTTTATTATTTTTCAAAAATAATAAAAATTAAATGTACCCCTTCATTTGGATACACATGAAAACGATGATTTCTGAGGGGAAATTTCTTCTGGGTATTGGATATTTCTCACTGGGAGATGATTTGAGGTTCTTCCATACCTTGCTCGTGTTGTTTCGGCAGAGATTTCGGCTTGGCACCCGTTTAACAAATTTCCTAAGGCTCCGAGGGATAAATTTTCTAAGGCATGATAAAATAAAGCTCAAGAGGTCAAATACACTCACAAGGTAGAGATGAAATTTGTCCAAGGCATAGGGGAATTTGAAGATGAAATGAAGCTAGAACATCAAGCATTCAGACGTTGAAAAGTTATAAGTTTGTTGGAAATAATGAACTCTATCAAGATCCGAAGATCAAACGGTCAGAACATGGAAATTGGGTAAGTAAAGTGAATTTATATTATAAGCGTTCTGATGCTTTTTTTTCCTGTTTTGCAGGATGAACACTGGAGCCTGAGCGTAAGGACTTGAGGTGATGAAGCTAGACAATGTTACAACTTTGGAAAGAGAAACGAAAGTGAAGATTTGTCTAAGACACTAAGAACGTGATGCAAAAGAAGCAAATGCGCCCAAGGCAGTGGGCTAAAGAAATGTGAAAGCTACAGGAAGGAAATGCATCTAGGAATGAAAGCAACAAGAAGAATTAACGCAGAAGAGCTTTTTGCAAGGAGGATTTGAACCAAGCGTTGTTGCCTCCTCCTAACGCAACAGAATTGGCAGAAAAGAACGGTGGGAACGTGTTTCTGGACGAGAATCTTCTAGAAGAAGATAGTGGGCATTAATTGTAGATAATGGTTCCTGCAGAGGAGTGGAGAATATTCTGTGCATTCATTGCCCCACTCCTCTCTATGGCGGTTTTTAGGGCAAGAACCCTAATTAGGGCATATGTGGCTCGATCTGAGCCCTTTATTGTAATTCAATCTAAGCCGTTCGTTGGACTGGGCCAACTATAAAAGGGGCATCCCCCCTCATTTGTAACAGAGTAGACATTAGATTGGGAATAGAGAGGATAGAAGTTAGAATAAATAGAAAGTTAGCTTAGAAGATAGCTTAGTTTGAAAAGGAAAGAAAACTTTCCCTTTGAAAGTTTTGTAAGAGGTTGTTGTGGAAAACTCTCATAATACAAAGGTTTATTATTGCATGGTGGTTCTATCTTTTGTTATGAATAGCTAGCAAGACCTTTTCGTCTTTCCAATTCAGATTGATAGAATAGAGTAGACTTTATTTTATGCAAGTAGTTGTTAATTGTGGAGTGTGGCGTTGCGGTTTGAGCATATCTTCTTTCATCCATACCACTAGCGGGCTTGCTGATGGCAAGTTCGCCTTGCGTGGTCAATTGGAATATCAGTACCTAACTTCGGTTGTGATTCGTGTGTTCACTTGCATCATTGTGACGGAGTGCACATGTTGAATCACAATTTGAATATCTTACTCATCCTTTGAAGATTGCACCAACTTTGTCAGAGTTGTCCGAAGGGAGATGAAGCAAAGTCTGGTCTGAAGATTGTTTAAGCCGATCCTCGTCCTCCACCCTTTAGTAGTAGATGGTAGCCTCTCTAATCCTTATATCCTTTTACATTCAACATTATCTGGTTAGTTTAAGAACCTGAGCCTCATCGACAAATCTCCCGAAATTTGAGAATCATTTTCTTCCGAATGAGCAAATCACGTAAGTCCCCTTGGAATACCCAGCATATTCACATCAACCAACTGAGTCTATTTGCAATAAAAGGAACCTTGGAGTTGAACGCATGAACTTTCACGCAATCTTAGCATGCAAAATACTTTGATCAAGAGGGAATAGAGTGACCGTTGGACATTTTATTCTGTGTTGGTGTTGTCATAAAAAACACGTCAACAGAATTGGCGCTAGAAGGAGGGCTTGAACGGGAAAAGCTCGGTTCATTATTGTATCTACTCACCTCTCCTCCTAACATCAACAGAATTGGCGCTAGGAGGGCTGAATGGGAAAAGCTCGGTTCATTATAACAATCTACTCGCCTCTCCTCCTAACGCAACAGAATTGGCGCTAGAAGGAGGGCTGAACGGGAAGATTTCCTTGCTCATCAATTTTATATCAACCATATACTCGCCTCTCCTCACGTCAATAGAATTGGCGCTAGAAGGAGGGCGACTTCAGATTGTTCATCTTCAGAAAGGGAGAAATTCAACTGGATTGAACCAGTATAAAGTTTGAAATGCCAAATCAGAGATATGTTAGGTCTCTCTTATGTCAAAAAATCCAAAAAAAGTGAAAAGTTTGAAAAATCAAAAAATCAGAGATTCCTCAATGGATGGATATCGGCCACAATTTTCTCATGACCATGGAGGTGTTCAAGTTGATCTTGCCTTGCTACATTGAGTTTTGAATGTGCAGTTGTCTCCAGGAAGTTTATCTGACTTTGCAGCAAGCGATAGATGTAGAATTCACGGTACCACTTGGCACAATGAATTGAATTGTATGACATTCTTGTCAAGGGTGCATCAGGCTTTGCACCAAGAAATTTTCTTTCGAGATATTTTCAAACCAGTGGTGCCAGAAGGTCCAAGCCTCATCGAATTGTTCAAGAGATACAAAGAAAGAAGCAAGAAGCAGTTGAGCGTTGAAAAGGTGCCCGTTGAATGCATCCTGTTGACTGGCTGGTGTAGAATTCACAATGAGAGGCACTCGGAATCCACTTGTTAATTATGCAAGGAGGCCATTAGCCAAGTGCAACATCAGTTAGGATATTTGGAACATCCAAGTATATCTAATGCAGAATTTTCAGAGGAGTGCGAAGAGGCACATATCCCGCCGGCATACCCTACACTAGAGGAGGAATGTCTAGAGAACAAAATATGGAAGGAGCAAAGCACCACACCATGTGATAATCAAGGGAGTGATTTTCAAGAAGATAACATGGTTGAGCCAAAAGAAATTCTAGTTGAAAGTGAAGTTCCAAACATTGCACCAAAGGAAAGAGGCGTGGAAACAATAGAAGACGTTCAAGAGAATGAAGAAATTGTAGGCAATGATCAAGGTTCGGAAGATTGTCACAAAGATCTATCACTTGATACTTTGCCAATCCAAGAAAATGAGGAGATCCTTGTCGAGTATTCATCCGCACCGCAAATAGAAGATCCGAATGAAGAACTATAGGTTATTATAAGGGAAGAAATTTCAAGCACCCTTGGAGAAAATGATCAAATTAGTGAGCATGTTGTGACATTAAAAGAAGAGTATGAGGAACAGTCATCATATTTCGAATGTCCCGCCTCTCGCCCACAAACAGAACAATTCAAGGGGGCGCTACCCTTTGTATTTGAAAACCAGCTCATTAAGGAATCCTCAATTTTTGAGGACACGCTTATAGATGTGCACAAGGATGCTTGGTGTATTCAACATGAGGGTATAGAGGAGTTGTTCCTTGGTTTGAAGGTTGAGTCAGAATTCCATGGGCATGATGTTGGTGAAAATGAAGTACTATATCACCAACTGCGACCTCCTGAAGGTGAATGGACAAATGAAGAATATCAACTTGAAGGTCAAGTACCACCTGATAAAGCAAAGAGTGATGAACAATTCGAAGGGGCGCTGAGTCTACTTCCAAGGTCTCAAGATGAATCTACAAGTAAAATTTTGCATGTCATAGATGCAAATGGAACCATACATCACCAATGGTGACCTCCTGAGGGTGTTTGGAATCTCTCTTCACACGGTAGGTTGGTGCACGACAATCAAGAACCTCCATTCGAGCACGAAGAACACCAGGTTGTCTCTTTCCTTGTTCTTGATTTTGAAAGTTATGAATTTGATTATGGGGGTCTAGGAAAAACAACTTGCTTGTGGATTAATCATGGTCTAAATGGTCTAAATGAGTTGCCTCAATTGCTAATCTTCCTGAGGTTTTGCTTGAGCCTGAAATTTGTATTGTGAAAGATTACTTTTCTGAGTTCAAAGACAAGTTTGCTAGGCTCCGCACTATCACTACTGTTGCGTTACCACTGAATATCCTAAGAACTCATGTTGGGACTTATATACGTTTTTGTCCTTCAGGTCTTGTTCGTCTGAAATTTTGTCTTGTTAGAGTAGGTTTCCATTTCCGTTTTTGCTTGGGTTGGTCCGCTTTGCTTTCTTTAGTTTAGTTGTGAATAAAAGGGGATCCCATTTTGTGAAGGGGGGGTGTTGTGTCATTCAAGAAGCGCTTTGGAATTCAAGGTTGTTCTTTCGAGTTTTATCATTTGGTTAGGAGTTGTACTTGACTCGGAAGGGAATCATCTATTGTGTCTTGACACCAAGTCTCAAGATTACTATATTTTACACACATAATTGGTTGCTCTAAGTCATTGAGGTTTCTTGGGAGAAGTCGTGGCAGTTGAAAAATCTTAAATCCTACTTGATCATCCCTGTGATTCTCAAACCCAAATGAGCTTCACTGCTTATCAGCCAAAAATCAGAAAAGGCAAAATGTGCTGAAAAGAAATATCTGAAAAAGAGAAATGAAAGAAATATCAAATTATTTGGCTGTGGGAACTTGCGAATAACTCCATCGGGGCTATGGATGCCTGGTTGGCAATGGAGCAATATTCGTGAGAATTACAGGATGCTTTTAAAAGTTAGGATCATTATATAGCTTGTCACGGTGGATTCTAGGAACTTCAATGGTCTTTTGGGTTGGAATAAATGCATGTGCACACACTGGTAATCAAAAGATAAGGTGCCTTGATCCAATTTAGGATTCCTCTTCCCTTTTAAGTGTGTCTCCTAGCCAGTTGATAGGTTAAAAGGAATTATCCAAAGGTTCTGAGTATGAAATGGGTTGTCTTTGAAATGTTCAAGAACATTTATTCGAAGGTGGCGCTAATGTTGTGACCTTTTCACACATCACCCCATGCCAGATGGGGACCCCCTATTTTTGCTCCATTTTGGTCTTTTGGCTTTGGTTTTGCGTCTCTCCCTCTCTCTCTTATTTCTTTGTTCTTTTGGGGATGTTTCTGTATTTGACCTAATTGGAAATTTTGGCTAAGTCCGTAAAATTAGGGTTTTGTTCTTCAGGATAGTTTGAAGTTGAATTGAGTTGGCTAATTGACGTTTGAGCTTAGCACAGCAATCACAAGGCTTCCAGCAAGGCCCCACTGAAATTTTATTGAATTCTGACCACTTACTATTTATAGTAAGTACTCAATCTGGGATCACTTCATTAGGATTCTGGAATTCTGTCAGCTTCATCACATTCAGAACACATCAAGCTACTCACACACAAAATTTGATCAGAATCAAACCACTTGCTATTTTTAGCAGTTTAGGCTTCAAGAGCCATTTTCAGGGTTCAAACATGTGATTTTTCAATGCATGTCCGGAGATTACTTCTGGGTTTCTCGAGACCTTCGCAACGATGTAACATGCAAACCGAGACGATCACTTTCAGAGTTCAACCATCGGAGGCTATTTTTAGGGTTTGCATGCAGAGTTCTTTAACGCATGTTCGATATTCCATGTGGGTTTTGCGAGAGCTTCGCAGTGGTGTGACATGCAAACATAATGGATCAGTTTTCAAGGACTTACTATTTTTAGCCAGTGCTCGCATGTCGACCAGTTTTCTAGGTTTTTCTGGGTTTTTTGAGATTCCACGGGCACTGTGACATGCAAACTCATCCGACATCAAATGTGCCACTTTCTGGACACTTACTATTTTTAGCAGGTTCACTCCAGCAGCTCCCCGACACTTCAGTTTCACGAGCAGAGCAACAGGCGACAAAAATCAAGTCAAACTAAGGTCATTTGAGCCACATGCAAGTCAGATTAGGGTTTCCATCTTCGATGCTTAAAAAGTAGGGTAAAAAGCTAGAATTTTGAAAAACGAAGATATCCCATTGCGATCAACATCCTTCAGGCTATCTACTAGTAAAATTTGGGCTCAATCTGAGCACTTACTATTTATAGCAAGTTGTCTCCGGAACATGGCTATAAATAGCAGGTCAGCACGAGGGGCAGATGTAAACAGGTTCACCAAGCAATGAGGATTACGCCTATCAAATTTTAGGTCAATCAGAGCTGTAGAGGTCTATGAATTTTAGGGTTTGCTAAAAATAGCATGGGAGCTAAAAATAGCGGATAAGCTCGGGCAACAAGTATAAATTGGGTAGCAAGGCCGCAAGAAGCATATCATGTCGACTCTAGGTTCAGAACAGGTGAAAAGCCATGAAGAGGCACATACCTCTAGAATTTACTAAAAATAGAATGTGAAGGCAGGCTAAAGAGGTCAAAATATTCTAAGTATGAAACAGAAGTAGCCACCCTTAAATGTGCCCTCAAGCAAGGATATCAAGCAAGAAAATATCTAAGGCATGGCAAATTCCTGGAGACCTGTTGACGTGTTTTTTATGACGACATCAACACAGAATAAAAATGCCCAACAGTCATTCTATTCTCTCTTGATCAAAGTATTCCGCATGCTAAGATTGCATGAAAGTTCATGCGTTCAACTCCAAGGTTCCTTTAACGTGAATAGACTCAATTGGCTGATGTGTATATGCTGGGCATCCAAGGGGACTTACGTAGTTGTTCGATTTTGTGAAGCAGTTAGGACATGAATGATTTGACAATATTGCTCTGACTCTTAAATTAACCAGGAAATACTGAATTAAAAAGGGATAGGGATAGGAATTCTACAAATCTACTTCTAAAGGGTGGAGGACGAGGATCGACTTAAACACTCTTCAAACCAAACTTTGCTTCGTCTCCTTTCGGACAACTCCGACAAAGTTGGTGCAATCTTCAAAGGATGAGAAAGGTGTTCAAATTATGACACAACATGTTCATACCATCACTACGATGCATACGGACATATGAGCCACAATTGAAGTTAAGTGCCAATACTCCAGTTGACCACGCAAGGCGAACTTACCATCAGTAAGCCCGCTAGTGGTATGGATGAAAGAAGATATGCTCAAATCGCAACGCCACACTCCACAATTAACAACTACTTGCATAAAACAAAGTCTACTCTACTCTATCTACTTGAATTGGAAAGACGAACAAGCCTTGCTAGCTACTCACAATAGAAGATAGAACCACCAAACAATGATAAATCTTTATATTATGAGAGTGTTCACAACAACTTCTTACAAAGTCCTCAATGGGAAAACTTCCTTTCCTCCTCAATCTAAGCTAACTTCTAAGCTAAATGCTATATGCCTTCTACTCTCGCTCTGATTCAATTCTTGATCTAATGTCTAATATATTACAAATGAGGAGGGATGCCCCTTTTATAGTTAGCCCATTTCAAAGAACGGTTTCGATTCAATTACAATAAAGGGCTCAGATCGAGCCACCTATGCCCTAATTTGGGTTTCTGCCCTAAAAACCGCCACTGAGGGGAGTGGGGCAATAAATGCACAGAATATTCTCCACTCCCCTGCGGGAACCATAATGAGCAATTAATGCCCACTATCTTCTTCTAGAAGATTTTCATCAAGTAGCGCGTTCCCACTGTCCTGTTCTCGGACTGCAAACTCGATCAATCGGGCCAATATTGCCTCAACCTCCTGGGCAGAAATTGGTGGAATATGGTTGAGCTGGAACTCCAAGACCGCTACCGTCTGACCGTGCCAAGTGTAAGACTTCTTCCATGCCACCAAGGCGTCCTGGGTATTCTGGATTATACTGGAGAAAGTGGAGACATTCTCAAAGTCATCCAGGACAAGCGACCTCGCAGCTGAGAAGAATGGAGCCAGTTTGTCTTTCAAGCCATCAGCAGTTATTTCCTTTGGGGCCAACTTTCTAGCAAATATGGCTTCTAATGTATTAAGGACTCCCTCCAAGATGTTGCCCATTGCTTTCCTCACTCTAGCTAAATCTGCCCTTGCTGCATCATGAAATCCACGGCCTGTGACCACCGAGGAGTACCAACTGGTGAAATCATACCTGTCACCATCCTGAATCACACCTCCATCCACCAAAGTTTGTAGAGGTATATGGATCAAAGCCCCCAAACGAAGTACAGCCTTCGTTTGATAGATGCGGGTATCGCCCTAGGCCTGATCCACCATGTCAATCTGTGCCAAAATACTTGAGGCCTGCCGATAAGCATTGGTGAGGTCCTCCATGAATTTCCTTGTCTCAGTACGAACATGGCTAACCCACTTGTCCGCTTCCGTTTCCATCTTCTTTAAATCCTCTAAGCCAACAACTGACTCCCTCGGAAGCTCTGGTGGACGTTCTACTGTTGGGTTTGCTGGTTCACCTGGACGTGCTAGACTCTGCACATATCCTATCAAGGTTTTGTGCTCCTTCTTCAATTTCTTATACTTCCCTTCCGTGCGAAGCAACTGATCCTTTAGCGCCTGATAGGAGTTATCGAACTCCTCGATAATTTGGGCTCCCGTAGGACAACCCAACTCTACGGTGGTGATCACATAGTTCTCGAGCCTCTCCTCGGCTCGATCATACTCCTCCCTCGGAACAGCCACTTGAAGCGTGCGAGAGCCTGACTCATCAGTCGAGATCTTTGAAAACTTCTTGGCCTTTTTCTTTTCTGGTGGCGCACTGATCCTCCCGAGGAACTCCTCCATCTCGATGGCTAGATCTATATCATCCTCGGGTTCTCTTCTCATTCTGTCTGAAAGCCAATCTGGCACCGTCTGCTGCGGATTGCAAATAACTAGGGGCTGCTCCTCTGTTGCCTCCACCTCGTGCACTTCTTCTCTTCTTGCACTGTTCTGCTCAGGCTCATCATCCTCCACGAGCTGCGTATCTCCTGACCCTTGGGTCCCCTGTTCTGTGTTTTCCTCTTCCTCCAATGTCATGTCCAACATCTGTTGGAAACGAGTGTCAGCCACTGTTTCATCTTCTTCCTCTTGTTGGCCAGCCCTGGATACACTAACACTTATACTATTTGATTCTCAGATGTTGGGTTGATCCACCTCCTCAAGCTCCCGCTCTTCACCCAATCCTACCCTCTGATCAACAAATAATGAAATCACTCTCAAACTCGAAGACTGAGTTTGTGAGTGCATAGGTGATGCTTGTTCCATCCTCAACGGTATCGGCTGGGTTGGTACTTCTACTTGTGCTTCCGGTGTTTGAGCAACTTGTTTTCCCTTTCTCACCGATAGCGGCCTTGGGTCACCCATCAAGCTATAAGTAAGGGCGATCGATTTGCCCTTAAGTCTGCATACATGTCTATCGACCCAAGCCCTTGTGAAAGTCAACACCAGAATAGAGAGTGTGTCCAAGTCCATGATTTCTGGCTCGGACCAATCAGGTGGTGGGACCGGAGTATCCCTAACTGAACCATAGTCGGGTTGCATAACGTTGACATCCTCTTCCACCTGGTCGGGAACTGGAATGATCTCACATTCCCTGATCAATTTGAGGGGAAGCCTGGAAAACATCCTTTTCCTTATCTCAACCTCATCAACAACATTTGCCCAAAAGTCTTCAATGTGGGCTTTGTGTCGATACTCAACGTTCTGTATCATTCGGATGTTTCTGTAAAGATCGAAATCCTGTCTGCCTGTGTGATACGACAGATGATAGAATTGCAGCTCATCCTTTGCCTCTCGAGCTGCCTGCAAGGAGGGACACACCTCAGTGGAATTTCCCATGGCAATAGGAAAGTCAAGTCCACCCTTCTTCTTCTTTTTTTGAATCTTATCATAGGTGATCAACTGCCTAGATATTTCCAGCATTATAATGTGATCGGTGGGGTACCTCGGTAGCCGGTATGGATACAAAGTGAACCCCTGCAGCCTAATGTAAGTGAATTTCGGAAATTGGATGAGCCAATATCCGTATTCCTCGATCAATGCTTGTGCCTCTTTGGATACTCTTTGCTGCGTTCTCCGCTGAAGGGTCCTTGTGATGTGCATTGTGAATGCATCATTAGCCTGTTTGTAACTGGCAGGGTTAGCTAGATGCAGCCTTGTGCAAGCCTCATGGATTTTGAACTGATCAGGTGCATAGCCTATCGGCTCCTTGTATGTAATCCCTCGATACTTGGTCATTCTCGCCAGCATATATATCACATACGAGCTCATGTAAAAGGTTTTCGTCCCCCTCAGGCTCCTGAACTGTTCATCTATGTTATCACTGATCATCCTTGCCCAGTCAACACACTCCTTTCCCTCCAAGATGATCTCGATGAAGTAGAACATCCAAGGCTCGAAGAAGTAGGCCTGTGCACTCCCATTTATTCGGCTCAACATCATCATCAAGTCGCAGTATTCTTGTTTCACATCTTCGGCAATTATCTGCTTTGGGAGTCTAGTGCGAGGTGGCTTTGGCTTTTGCATCCAAACTCTGTTGATGACCGCAACAACCCTCTCGAAGGTGGTGGAGTACATTTTATCCGCCCTCTTCTTTGATCTGTATAGCATCTTTTCGGCAGTAGGAATCCCAAATGCCTCTCCGATGGCATCTGGCGTGAAGTTGGCAAGCAATTTGCCATTCGGCGAGACAATGGTTCTACGCTCCGGCTTGTAGTGGTTCGCACACTCCATAATTAGTTCCGGGCACTGAATTGCTGGTGGAAAACCAGCAGCTGCATAGATACCACTCTTCATGATGTTATGCGCCGTGACTGATGGTTGATGGCCTCCCAGTCCGTACATCCTGGACTTGAGTGCATTTAGATTAAATGACCCGAGGTTGGTGTCACTTAATCCTGCCAATTTGGAGACAATGGCCGATTTTGGAAGAAATGACTTGGCGAGCCTTTTAATCATTGCCTGCCGGGATGAGCTAGCCTTGGCCGTTTCAGTGTTTGCAGCTCTGCCTGTGGCTCTGCTTGCTCCAACAACATCCTTTGCTCCAGCCATCTGCAAAATAAAATAGAATAATAATAAGTTAGCTTGCAGATTTATAATAAAATAAAATAGCCTCCGAGACGGCTGCGGACGTGGAGTTAGTTTTTGGAAATAAAAACTCTCAGCATAAATTACTAACTCCAAACCTCGTATTGTATAAAAACTCCGAGCTTATAAAGAAGCTTCCAGCAACTGCACTTCTGACTAGCGAAGAAAATCACAGCCAACTACTAACTTTCAGCAATGTGGTTATTTCCTCAGCACAAAATAAATTAAATCTTTCTCCTCAAATTCTGTCAACCTCAGCAACTTTCAACTTCTTCTCAGCAACTAACTTTCAGCAGCTTGAATAAATAAAATCTGCAGCAATCTTCAACTTTCGTGCAACTTCAATATTCAGCAACTTCGAAATAAATCCTCAGCACACAATAAATTTCTGCAACTCTGCACTTTCAGCAACTCAACACTCCGAAATAAAATAAACTCTCAAAGAATTTCTCTCCTCAACAACTTTGAAAATATTTCAATCTCTCCAGAACTTTTTAGCAACTTCAACTTCGAAAAATGTGAGGAGAAATGAGAGAAGAGACTGTTTAAATAATTCTTCTCGAAGAATCCTACCAAGTAAGGTTGGGGCTATTTTTAGCACCCTCATCAATTCGCCACTCTCTTCGTTCGGAATCTTCTAATTCAAGCGCAGTAGTGGGCTAGTCGTCAGCCAGTCATTATGGCAGTTGCCATTAATAATGATTCCTTCCTTGTAAAAATTCGAATTTTTCCTCTTGGTCTGCCAGTTAACTCTTGGTGATTTAAACAACTTGCGAGAAAAAAATCACTTGATTTGGTTTAAAATCCCACTTTAAAATCTCGCAGTGTTTAACTGAATTCAACTCGAAAAATTCGTGGGAGTTGTAAATTCATTTCCAACTTTTAAAATGTCTGTCACTTAAATCCTCGATTTCATAAAATTTGCCTTAGACATTTTAAATTCTCTCTTTGAAATATTTAACTCCGGATGATTTAAAAAATCACTTGCCTGTTCGAAATAACTCATCCTCTGAGATTTAATTTCCGTTAGGAAAATAATCTAGGCAAAACGAATTTCCTCCGAAAATATTTAAAATTTCCCTTAGGAAATTAATTTTAAACTCTGTTAACTCATGGGTGCATTTTAAACGGGTTCATTTAATTTTCACTTAGAAAATACTTCATCAAGTCGTCAACCCCGTTTAAATGTTTGGAAAATTTTCATATCGTCTGTCAAACTCTTCATGCCAAGGGTGTATTTCTATCTAGTGAAATATTTATTTCGCTTAGGAAAAAAAAGAAAATCCTTACATTTCATTCCTGGCGCGCTTGACCCTTGGTATTTTTTTATTTTCCCACACTTAGGAACAAATTCAAGTCACCTTTTTTTCCTTGGGCGTTTTTCATCTTATTCAATTTTAAATCTCCATGCCTTAGACATTCTTCACGTCACACACTTGATAGAAAATTTAAATCTTCACCTCCCTTAGGCGTATATTTCCCCTTGGCATTTTATTTTATTTTATTTAATTAAAAATCTCCATGCCTTTTTTAAAAAAAAATCTCATCCTTTCATGGGCGCAGAAGAGAGGGTGAGCTTCCATTTGCAACGCCTTAGCATTTTTCTTCAATGCTTTCACTCACCTTTGGGCGCATTTCATAGGTTGCACTTTCATCTTCATGCCTTAGACGTTTTACCAATCATCACCTTCCTTTTACCTTGAGGGCGCAAATAGGCATGTCAACTTTCAATTTTATTTTGACTTAGGCACATTTCAGCTAGGCAAATTTCGATTTCATGAAGTGGGCGCATTTCATACCCTCAACTTCTATCTTCAACACTTAGAGGAATTTTCATCACCACTTACCTTGAGGGCGCATTTTGCCATGTCAACTTCCACTTTTGCCTTAGGCGTTTTTTTTAGCCTCCAATATCCTTGGGCGCATTTTCACTAGCATGCTTCCATTTTTGTTGCCTTAGGAAATTTTCAAGGCTTTCATTAATCTCTTAAGGTGAGGGCGCATTTGCTAGGGGTTGCTCTCATTTTCATGCCTTAGAAAAAATTCAAGGCTCTTCCTCAAGGTGGGCGCATTTAACACCTTCTACTTTCATTTTTTGACTTAGACAATTTTCAAAGTCCTCTATAACCTTGGGCGCAAATGAGGTAATGTGCTTTCATGTGAGGGCGCATTTCCATGTCCCTACTTCCACTTCATGTCTTAGGCGCTTTTAGACTTCCTTTCCCTTTCTTGGAGGTGGGCGCATTTTGACCCTTGTGCTTTTATTTTTGCCTTAGACAATTTTCACACACTTAGGATTTTGCTTGAGGGCGCATTTGAGAGGGTGTGCTCTCACTTTTGACTTAGAATATTTTCCAACATTTTCCATATCCTTTCAAGGTGAGGGCGCATTTAACATAGCATGCTTCCATTTTGTTGCCTTAGGAATTTTTCAAGGCTTTCATTAATCTCTTAAGGTGAGGGCGCATTTGAGAGGGTATGCTCTCATTTTCCCACACTTAGTAAATTTTTCATGCCTTTGTCTACCCTCGATCTCACATTCTATTTTTAGTAAGTCTTTGATTTCCTTGACTTCCTCAATTCCGTTTTGCCTGAAAATTTCACCATCTGACCTTCTTCACCTTGTGAACCTGTCTTGCCAGTTATCTGCCCTGACCTGCTATTTATAGTAAGTTCTTGACTTTCTGACTTCAGTAGCTCCGTTTGACCTGAAACTTGCAACGCTTGATCCTGAGAACTTGAGTGTCGCTCTGATGCCAACCTCGGGTGCAGACCTGCTATTTATAGCCATGCCCTGACTTACTAAAAATAGTAAGTTCTCCGATTTCGCTCAAATTTTGCCAGCAGGTACCTTGAAGTGTGCTGATGTTGGTGAGGTGCTTCGTTTTGACAATTTCTGGATTTCACCCCCTATAAAAGTGGAAACCCTAATTTGACCTGCATGTATCCCGAACGGTCTCCGTTTGACTTCGTTCCCTCTGCATGTCGTTCTGCTTGCTGAACTGGAGTGTTAGGCGGTTGCCAGAGTGTACCTGCTAAAAATAGAAACTGCCTGAAAAGTGACTCATCCACTGCCGGATGGTTTTGCATGTTATATTGCCCGTGGGGTCTCAAGAAACCCAGAAAAACCCAGAAAATTGGTCTGCACGCATGTATTGGCTAAAAATAGTAAGTCCTCGAAATTTGATCTTCTCCGCTTGCATGTCACACTGTTGCGTAGCTGTTGAAAAACCCAGAAGGAATATCCGGACATGCGTCAGAGAACTCCGCATGCAAACCCTAAAAATAGCCTCCTAAGGCCGAACTCTGAAAGTGATCATCTTGGTTTGCATGTTACATCATTGCGAAGGTTTCGAGAAACCCAAAAGTAATCTCTGGACATGCAATGAAGAATCATATGTTTGACCCCTGAAAATGGCTCCTGAAGCCCGAGCTGCTAAAAATAGCAAATTGTCCGATTTGGCTCAAAATTTACGTGCAAGCAGCTTGATGTTACCTAAATGTGGTGGAACTGACAGAATTCCAAAATTTCGACAAAATAGCCCCAAATTGATTACTTACTAAAAATAGCAAGTTGTCGGAATACAGTGAAAATTTAATGGGACCCTGCTGGAAGCCTTCTGACTGCTGTACCAAGCCTGGATTTCAATTTTATAACTCAGTTTGACCTTGAATAAGCCTGAAGGATGAAAACCCTAATTACATAGACTTAACCAACACTTCAACCTGGGTCAAACGACAGGACATCCCCGGAAGGACCAGAGAGAGAGAGACGCAAAGCCAAAAGACCAGAATGGAGCAAAAATTAGGGGGTCCCCATCTTGAATGGGGTGATGTGTGAAAAAGGTCACAACAAGACCCCCCCCTAAATGCGCCTTGTCTTGAGGAGATGGTGATGAAAATTCTAAGGGATTGAAAACTGGAAGTTGACCCTCTCAAATGCGCCCAAGGTAAGCATGAGTCTTAGAAAATTTTGGAAGTCTTGAAGAATGGAAGTGCATGGGTCAAAAGGCGCCCAAGATGAGAAGCAAGAAGTTTGAAAAAGTTTCTAAGTTTAAAATGGAAGCTTGACCCTCCAAATGCGCTCAAGGTTGAATGCGCCCACCATGAAGAATTCAAGGAAAATATTCTAAGGCACAAAGTGAAAGTAGCCTATCTAAAATGCGCCCAAGGCAAGACAAGGCAGCTTGCTGGTTGAAACTATTCTAAGGCATTAAAATGAAAGCTTCTACCCTCAAATGCGCCCATGATGAAAGAATGCCTTGGGAAATCTTCTAAGTAAGTGAAATAGAAGCACATGGCCTCAAATGCGCCCTTGGCAAGCAGGAGGAATGTAAACTTTCTAAGTGTCAAAAACAAAAGTCAATGGGCTGAAATGCGCCCTTGGGGAAAGAAGAGATGAAAAGGTTTCTAAGTATGGCGAAATAAAAGCTCTACCTCCCAAATGCGCCCAAGTTGAAGTGGCCAAGAGAAGTGATTTGTCTAAGTCAAAAATCAATGCTTCCCCCTCTCATTTGCGCCCTTAGATAAGAGTAGCACATGTAATATGCGCCCAAGGTAAATGGGGAGTCAAGAAAAGGTCTAAGGCGTGAAAAGTTTTCAAGGCATGGAAACTAAAGGTTGGCCATGTGAAATGCGCCCAGCTTGTGTGTGACTTATAATATTTTCTAAGGCAAGTAAATGGAAGCTCCTCCATCAAAATGCACCCAGCTATCAAGGATGTGGTGATAAAAAAAATTGTTTAAGGCATGGAGTTTCTCTCACTCATCTCCAAATGCGCCCAGCAAGAGAAGGTTCCTTCACCACATGCTATATGCGCCCAAGCTTGAAAGTGGAAGTGGCATGTATGAAATGCGCCCAAGGTAAAGGGCTTGAGCATGAGAAATATTCTAAGTAAGAAGGTTCCTCTTCCCTATGTAAAATGCGCCCAAGGCTGCAAAGATATTAAAAAGTTTCTAAGGCATTTTACAAGGTGAAATTAGAAAATTCGCCTAAGGAAGAGATGATATTAAATTTTCCAAGTACAAGGTGAATTGGGCCCATAAGCAGGAAGAGAATTTCTTCAAGAAATAAGGAAAGTGCCAAGGCATAAAAAAAATGAAGACAGCAGGTGTGGAATACGTCCAGAATGAAATGGAATCAACCTTAGCAAATTTTATTATTTTTCAAAAATAATAAAAATTAAATGTACCCCTTCATTTGGATATACACGAAAACGATGATTTCTGAGGGGAAATTTCTTCTGGGTATTGGATATTTCTCACTGGGAGATGATTTGAGGTTCTTCCACACCTTGCTCGTGTTGTTTCGGCAGAGATTTCGGCTTGGCACCCGTTTAACAAATTTCCTAAGGCTCTGAGGGATAAATTTTCTAAGGCATGATAAAATAAAGCTCAAGAGGTCAAATACACTCACAGGGTAGAGATGAAATTTGTCCAAGGCATAGGGGAATTTGAAGATGAAATGAAGTTAGAACATCAAGCATTCAGACGTTGAAAAGTTATAAGTTTGCTGGAAATAATGAACTCTATCAAGATCCGGAGATCAAACGGTCAGAACATGGAAATTGGGTAAGTAAAGTGAATTTATATTATAAGCGTTCTGATGCTTTTTTTTTCTGTTTTGCAAGATGAAAACTGGAGCCTGACTGTAAGGACTTGAGGTGATGAAGCTAGACAATGTTACAACTTTGGAAAGAGAAACGAAAGTGAAGATTTGTCTAAGACACTAAGAAAGTGATGCAAAAGAAGCAAATGCGCCCAAGGCAGTGGGCTAAAGAAATGTGAAAGCTACAGGAAGGAAATGCATCCAGGAATGAAAGCAACAAGAAGAATTAACGCAGAAGAGCTTTTTGCAAGGAGGATTTGAACCAAGCGTTGTTGCCTCCTCCTAACGCAACAGAATTGGCAGAAAAGAACGGTGGGAACGTGTTTCTGGACGAGAATCTTCTAGAAGAAGATAGTGGGCATTAATTGTAGATAATGGTTCCTGCAGAGGAGTGGAGAATATTCTGTGCATTCATTGCCCCACTCCTCTCTATTGCGGTTTTTAGGGCAAGAACCCTAATTAGGGCATATGTGGCTCGATCTGAGCCCTTTATTGTAATTCAATCTAAGTCAATGTAAGTCAATCAAGTATCACCACTCATAAAGCATAAATAAGTAATCCAAAACTCCTAAGCCTAAGGGTGACTTACTAAGACAACTCAATCTGACTCAATTCCCAAAATCCCCAGTGAAGTGTGTGTATGCTCATATGATGAACTTTACTGGTTAGCCGACCAAGTTCCTCTCCCGAGTGATGTTTCGCCTCCACCTGGAGGAATAGTTCCTGTTCCTGCATCCATTGGCACAAAACCACGGCAGTCAATTGCTCACAACATTTGCAGTATATATAAATCAAATATATAAAACAAGAATAATTACTCTCCTCTATGCATTGCTTATCCAAGAATAACATCAATCAAGAATACAGAATGAGCCAATCGTAACATGTAAACAGATTCTCATATTGATAACAAGGTTCAATCACATTTTATTCATTCAAAACCTTCCTTACAATCAGAATGCTCTAAGCATTACTACTATAGTAACTATACAAATTCCGGAGTGTAACATACTCCCCCCCTTATGATTCATCATCCTCGATGACCAAAGGTTTTATTCAAAGCATAAAAACAAAACAAAATCTTTATTGTTCAGCATTCTCAAAAACTTCAAGAATGGTAGGAAATCTTCTTCGGATTTTCACATAGTCCTCCCAAGTTGCTGAGTCTTCCGTATACTGGTCCCACTGAACCTTGCATTGCGAGACTTCTCGGTTACGTAAGTGTAGCTTACGTATTTCCAGCACCTTGATGGGCTCGAGAGTTATTACTCCTGGATCCCTTACCTGTAAGGCAGTCCAATCAATAACATGATTATCTCCAACAATATACTTTTTAAGGTAAGACACATGGAAGACATTATGCATTCTAGCAAGAGCGGGTGGCAAAGCGATTCGGTAAGCTACAGGGTTTACTTCTTCTAAGACTTCAAATGGTCCAACATAACGTGGAGCCAACTTAGAATTCTTTCCAAAGTTAATGGAACTTTTGTGAGGTTTCACTCTCAAAAGTACCTTGTCAGCTATGACAAAACTTCGAGGCACTCTCTTAGCATCTGCATAACTTTTCTGTCGACTGTTAGCCTTAGCTAACCTTTGCTTAATAACCTTAACTTGTTCTTCCATTTCTGCTAACATTTTAGGTCCAAGACTTATAGGAGTTCGACACTTTCGACCATACAAAGCTTCAAAATGAGCCATCTTAATTGCAGAATGATACGAGTTGTTATATGCAAATTCGACCAAGGATAAATAGTCCTCCCACTTATATTGCTGATCCATGCAATATACCCTAAGTAGGTCTTCCATAACTTGATTTACCCTCTTAGTTTGCCCATCCATTTCCGAATGATATGCCGAGCTAATGTTTAACTGCGTTCCCAATGCAGATAACAAGGTTTGCCAAAACCTAGAAGTGATGCGTGCATCCCTATCAGATATAATCTTTTCAGGAATACCATTCAACCTAAAAATTTCCTGTACAAACTTTCTTGCTATGACCGGTGCTCCATCGGTTAGATTCCCTGGTATGAAGTGTGCTACTTTTGTTAGCTTGTCCACTACTACCAAAGTGGCGTTATGCTTGTTCCTAGATATTGGCAATCCTTGCACAAAGTCCATACTTATAACTCGCCATTTCCTTTCAGGAATATCATGAGGATACAACAATCCTGCTGGATGATGATGTTCAGCTTTTACTCTTTGACACTCAAGGCATTGAGCTACATAGTTTGCAGCATCACCTTTCATTCCTTTCGAGAAATATAATGGTTTTACATCAGCCATCATCTTGGTTACTCCAGGATGTCCAGAATATGGTGCCTCATGAATCTCTTTCCATATAATATTTCTCAATTCCTTGATATCTGGCACATACATCCTATCCTTGTACCTTAATATCCCATTGGACTCGAATTGATATCCCTCATACCTAGAGTCTAGAGGATTCTCATTGAGTGCTTGCTTAACCTGTAAGTGAAATTCATCCTCTTTGCATTTCAAAAGCACTTCTTCCTTGAAGTCGCTTTGAATTGTAACTATAGATGCAATATGGCGTCTTCTACTTAACGCATCAGCAACTCTATTTTCCTTTCCTTTAATATAATTAATATTAAAGTCATAATCTGCTATTAACTCCAACCATCTTCTCTGTCTAGCATTTAGATTAGGTTGAGTGAAGAGATATCTTAAACCATTGTGATCTGTTTTCAACTCAAATGGTTTTCCAAGCAAGTAGTGTCTCCACATCTGTAAAGCATGTACTACTGCTGCCAACTCTAAATCATGCGAAGCATAATTCATCTCATATGGCTTTAGTTTCCTGGACTCATAAGCAATTACTTGTCCTTCTTGCATCAACACACCTCCTAATCCTTCTCCACAAGCATCAGTTATGACTGTGAAGCTTCCTTCGAGATTAGGTACCTTTAAGATTGGTGCGGTGGTCAACTTTTCCTTGAGAAGATCAAATGCCTCTTGGCACTTCTCATTCCATACAAATCTTTTCCCTTTTTTTTGCAAAGACGTTATAGGAAAAGCAATTTTTGAAAAGTTCTCCACAAACTTCCTATAATATCCAGCTAGTCCCATAAAACTTCTCACTTCAGATACATTCTTGGGTACAGGCCATTGCATAACTGCCTCTATCTTGGCTGGGTCTACTGCTATCCCTTTAGCTGAAATGACATGGCCCAAGTAGTGCACTCTTTCTTGAAAGAAATTACACTTGGACAGTTTCCCATAAAACTTGTGTTCTCTTAACCTTTGTAACACCATCTCAAGATGTTTACAATGTTCTTCATTCTTTGAGTAAATTAATATGTCGTCTAGGAAGACCAACACAAATTTATCCAAGTAATCTCTGAAAACACTATTCATGAGATTCATGAAGGCTGCAGGCGCATTAGTTAAACCAAATGGTAAAACTGTGAACTCATAATGTCCATAACGAGTTCTAAATGCTGTCTTGAAATTATCTTTATCCTTCACCCTCAGCTGGTGATATCTAGACCTCAGATCTATCTTTGAAAATACAGCTGCACCTTTCATCTGATCAAAGAGGTCATCAATACGTGGCAATGGGTATTTGTTCTTTACTGTTGCTTTGTTTAGCATTCGATAATCGATGCATAAACGTAACGTGCCATCATTTTTTTTAACAAATATCACTCGTGCTCCCCATGGTGATATGCTAGGTCGTATTAACCCTTTGGACAACAATTCATCCAATTGCATCTTCAATTCCATGAGCTCAGTTGTAGTCATTTTGTACGGTACTTTAGATACCGGTTCAGATCCTGGCACAATGTCGATTGAAAAATCGAACACTCTCTTCGGTGGAATACCTGGTAGTTCCTCTAGAAATACATCAACATAGTCTTTTAAGATAGGATACTTCTCCATATCTGTTCTTCTTGTTTCTTCCACTTCTCCATCTTCAAGTTCTTGAGAACTTTGAAACACAGAGTTTTCGTCTTCTTGCCCTAGTTTCTCAATTTTGACTGCAAAAAGTTGACAACCTTTCTTCTTGGCTTTCACTAGTTGCATTGCTGTGATTTGCCGAACAGTCACTTCCCTTGGTATCCCATGGATTTCTACATGGTTTCCTAAATCATCAAGGCATCTTACAGTCTTGGCTTGTCAGTCTACAATAGCCCTATGTCTCAATAGCCAATTCATTCCTAGGATTACATCATAGGACCCTAGTGGCACGACATATAGGTTAACCTCAGTGGCAAAGTTGGGTAATTCTAACCTAGCCTCAAATAGACATTGGTCAACCCTTGCTCTTGTTTGGTTTGCATATTCCACATTCCATGCCTTTTCCATGTATATTGCCTTCCTAGACAATTGCCTAGTTACCTTAGGTGAAATGAAATTTTCAGTTGCACTAGTGTTGATTAAAACAGAAATAGGTAGTCCAAAAAGGTTACCTTGAACTTCGATCGGGGTGATTTGATAGTCCGCAGCAACATGAATCCTTTGTTGGAACATTGCCTGCTGCGAAGGCAAAGCATTTCCTTGAGACTGAGAACTAGAAGTCCTATCAGGGCACTCACTTGCATAGTGGTCTCCCTTATAGATAAAACATCCATCCCTTGGTCCTTTCTTTTCAGGAATTACTCCTGACTTGCTTGTTCTATTACCATTCTTGTTGTTGTTGTCATTCCTCTTTCGATCTCCTTTGAAATCTTTTCCGTTGAAGCGAGGTCGCTTCCCTTTTTGCTTTCTGGAAGTGAAAGTGGAGTCTTCCTTCCTTGATGCTGTCTTGCTGCCCACATCATTGTCCTTCCTATGATCCTTCCTATCCCGATGGTAGGAATCTGCCCTAAGCTTCTGTTCTTGACGAATAGCTTTTTCATACA